>JAKCPI010031605.1:0-226754 GCA_023213315.1 Euborellia annulipes
AGTTTAAAAGAATCTACCAGAGTACTAGTACTTTCTTTCAGGGGCGTATAGGGGGGGGGGGCGAGGGGCCCAAACACATACATATATAGGGATATACAGACATCAGCGCAACAAATTTTTCCGCAGGGGGGAAAACTTTGGTTCCGCAAAAGAAAAAATATTCCGCGAAAAATTTCGTGTGGAAAAAATTGTTTCTTAAAAAAAAAAAATTTTCCGCAAAAAAAATTTTTGAGTTCAGGGCCCCCCCCCCCCGAAAAAATTTCTATATACGCCCCCGCTTTCTTTACTGATGAACTTTTTCAGTTTTTTTTTTTTTTTTTTTTGATTTTCTCAAAATTTGCTCGAAAGATTTTGATTAAAAATTCAAAAATCAATTATTTTTTAGATGCTCTTTAAAATGTATATTCTCATTTTAGCGTTGAAATCTTATGAAGCACACTTTACTCTTGTACTTCATAGGAAAGATAGGAGAAATGGTTGCCATGGTAACAAAATATAAATATTTTTCGGTTTATAAATTTTACATCTTTTGTTTTTTAATCCTTTTCGGCTACCGATGCTATTTAGGGGTGATAAATTTATTTATTTATTTATTGAAAATACATACTGGTAGTATCAATTGGCTACTGGAGGGGCGTTTCACACGCTGATTGGCCGGGGTCACCAATCCCGAGCTTTCACCGTGCTTGGCATCACTAACTGCAACGATTGTGGTGACTGTTGCTCTTCTCCGTTGCCAGGCCCCCCCCAAATTTTACATCTTGAATTCAAATGTACAGTACTATCGGAAATTAAATATATCTCGACACAAAAAATCTGGTGTGACAAGCATAAAACACCTGTCCCGCCAGATTTTTAAAATTTTTTTAAAATAATTATATTAGAAATGAAAAACTATTTAAATTAAAAATAAATACGATATATAAAATTCTCTTTTTCTGTCTCTAAGACCATTTCGAACTAGTGCCAGTTTTTTTCAAAAATTAATTGGAAAGTTGTTTAAGGTGCGGTTAATCATACAAGATTTTTAATTTTTTTTAAGCAGCTAAACAATAAAGGACACTAGAGTGCTCTGGTGGCGAACGCATGTAACCATCTTGACCTTCACTTCTATTGAGTGTTTGTCAGTATCTAATTAGAGGCTGTTCGCATTGTTTTGTGCTAATAAAATTTCCGTCGTTTGTGATCTTTGAAAATAGTGAAATTTTAATAGTGAGTTGAATCTTTTAGTGTGAAATAGTTCCAAATATCAAAACGTCTCTTCTGGAAGTGAATGACCCTTTCATATAAGGTAATTTACAATTATTAATCTCATTTTAAAAAGTCATGCTCATCATTTGGCCATCTTAAAAAAAAAAAAATTAATTTTTTTTTTTATTGTTTAACTAAAAAGATCAAATCTACCAAATATTTAATAAAATATTTCAAAAATTCTGAATTCAATCATTTTCGATTTTTAATGTTGGATTTTTTTAACTTTCTTTTTTTAAGGTTATTATCATAAGGCAGAGAAGGTAGGGGAAAATAGGGGATAGCAGGGCAAAGCGAGGGAAGAGATCGCGTCCTCCCCTCCTCAGCTATTACCCCCTCTCCTAGCACTTTTGTCTCCTCCAAACATAAGCCCTCGTGTAGGGGCAGGGCGGGAGGCAGGAGTGGCGCCTTTCTCTCTCTCTCCCCCCTTTCCCAGAAAATACTAGTTCAAAAATAATTTTTTATTCTCTCGGAAAACTGAAAAAATTGAGATATGTAAACAGACAAAATATTATTACAAATATAATAATATAAAATATTATAAAAAAAAATTTTAAAAAATATTTTTAATAAATTGGAGAATACGGGGCTTATTTGAACCCTGTTACGCATTAGTGTGTCAAGCGCCAAAAAAATTAAAAATTGAGTTAAGCACGGAATATTGTTTCAAATGCTTTAATTAATAGTATTTTTTATGAAATATGTCCTAAAAAAATTTATATTTAATGTTACTTGCACAATTGACAAAAAAAATTATATATAATCTAATCAAAACAAAAAACTTTATTGTTAATTTTCTCAAATCTAGGTAGCTGGCGCTTGACATACTAATGCGTAACAGAGTCCATTTATCCTTTTACTTTCTCTAACCTGTTAATATATAGAGAAAGTATTGGATTCATGTTGAAAATTCGATGTCGAGATTTTGATGGATATACACGTTTTGAGGTCTGAAAAAGTGGTTTTCGCAACATGGTCTGTCCGTCCGTCCGTCTGTCTGTCTGTCTGTGTGTTCAATTTAAAGCATGAAGGAATTGAGCTAGAGGATTGAAATTTTATATTTAAGTTACCGAACCCACCACGTTCGGTATAGAAGGTAGGCACGCTACCAACTAGACCAGGCCCGTAGGCCACTATACTCTTGTACTTCATAGAAAATATAAGAGAAATAGTTGACATGGTAACAAAATATAAATATTTTCCCATGTTTATATGTTTTACATCTTGAATTTTAATATTCGTATCAACGGAAACTAAATATATCTCGACACAAAAAAATCTGGTGTGACAAGCATTGAATACAACTTTCAATTACCGAAGGTAATAGAAAGTTGTGATGAGCGACCATCACACCAGATTTTTTAATTTGACAAGATAGAATTCTACTTCTAACTTGGTATACTGTATTTGTTATTTAGGGTCTTATTCGACATCTGAGGCCATATGGATCCCTAAATTAATCCAAATCAATTAAGAAAAGTTTTTATATCTTGAAACGCATAGCCCTGACCCCCAGCACAAGGGACTAGCCTTATATTGTACAATTGTGCTACGGTCCAGGGACACTTACGTAATTAAATTACAAAATATTGAAAAATGTTTTACTCCCTCCTCGACAAGCTTTGCTCCAATTAGCGCATGCGAGACTCATATAAAAAGTGCTGTAAGGAAATATTTTTTAATGTGTATAAATATAACTATACATTAAATTTTTTTTTTAAATTTATTTCCAACGAAGAAAAAAACACAATAGGCATATTTCTAATATTTCAATGCGGGACATATGGTTGAATTTATTTGAAAGAATAAAAAATGGATAAATTACACCTTAATCCAATAACACCTGCTTAATTTTATATTCATCATTTATATTATATTTCTTTGATCTCATTCATATTAAAATCTAACCATTCATATTATTGATTTTCAAAAAATAAATTATAATATAAATTTACGAACGAAAGTGAATGTTTTTAAAATTTCTTATGTAGCACAGGGTTTCAAAGCCATTCTTCTCGGCACCCTTAGGTTTTTCTATAGAATATACAGTATTAGAGAATCCCTGCGGTGGGTGAGCTATCAGGGTAGAGCTTGAGGGTAGAGAGCATTTGGACCCACGTTGTCGTTGTTGTTGCACCTCGATCTCGACCATTTTTTTGTAATTTTTATGCTATTCGATAATTTATCTTCTAAAGTTATGTGACGACAAATATTTATCCACACATAAAATACTTGCATTTTAATTTGATTTCAAATAGGAAAATATCGATATTCCATTAATAAACATCAATCCTCTCTGTTTCTCTCCCCCTCTAAATGATAAGATAATAAGGTACAGAAGCTGCGTTTGGTGGAGGCCCCTCCCACTCATCAGTGATTCACCTCCTGGCAGTGACTGCAGGAGGCGTTTCGCATTTTGCAGTTCGCAGTTTGCACATTGCTCTTGACAAGCCCCTCAGTTAGCAACCCTCTAATCTCAGATACGCCACTAAATTTGCGATAAAACACACCACAGTCTAATGACCCATTAATCAAGGGAAAAATGACAGCAAAATATTTATTAACTTGGTAACGATGATAATAATAATTATTTTATTTAATGAAAGCTATAGACATTTTATTAGTTGTTTGGACCAAAAGTTTTTATAAATATTAATTTTAATTAATTAGCCTATTTCAAACTTAAGGCAGTTACACATTTTGCTATTTCAAGTATACTCGTCATGTGAACAGAAATGAATTACATAAATATGTCAATAAATGAATCTTTATTATCTAAAAAAGCCACACGTTTCTAGAATGACAGGCAATCTGACGAGGATAAGCAAAAATTAGAGTTCTCATAAAAAATTTATTTACTTTTTTAAATTTTTAATTAAATATTTTTCTAAATATCAATCATCACATTATAAAGTTTGTTAATTCTTCTTTATAAAAAAAAATTTAAATATATTTTCAAATAGAAGGTCTCTTTTTGCAATCAAACGATAAATTTTTTGTTGTATTAATTTCCAATAATATACTCTTTGAGAGTGAGAGAGAGTTTCCTTTTATCATAGAGTAAGCGACGAGGGTTTTTGGAGAGCTTGCTCTTGTGAATGTGGATTAATTTTCCAATCAACTCGAAACTCTTTTTAATTCAAAATAAAAAAGTCCAATAAAATGTACCAATGTGAATTTAATAGCCCCTGGGAGGAGGGAAAGAGGAAGAGAGGTACCTGCTATCAGTGTATGTGTGTCTCTGAGTATTTATGTCTTTAATTTAAAACAATGCTCCCAGTGTCAATTCGTGATCGGAATCGTCAATGTCCAAAATGTACAGCAACAACCCGGATGGGTGGAAGGGGAGGGCCATTATATAAAAAGGAAATTGCAAAGCCTTAGTAATGTTGCCTGTGTTGTTGTATCATTTATATTAAGACTCCCCATGGAGCGCGAGCGCGCGGGGGTGTATTTCATTACAGTCTAATTGATTCCTCTTTGAATTATAAATCATCAGGGTTCAATAACAAATATATACAAACTGAATATATTATCTCGATTGTTTTTTTTTTTTTCTATTTAGATAAAATAACCTCATTCTAAAAATAAATCTTACACACCGTATTGAAAAAAAAAAAGAATTCACTAGTGTTGTGCATAGTCATTTGTTTAAATTTTTATTTTATAAACATACTCTTAAAAATTTTAACTTGAGTTTGAAGAATGGAGTAGCTAGGGGAAAATAAAAATTGTTTTATACAGGGTGCGGGCGGGAGATTCCTTATTTTAAACAATGATAAAACAAAAAGTTTTGGAGATATCATTTTAATGTTTATTTTTATAAATAGTGGTACATTTAAATTTTTTTTTCATTGCTTGTTGAAAATGATATCTTGAAGTGGACCACCGTTCTGCTCAAAAGATTGAAAGAGTCAAAATCTGAAGTTTTGGACCAATTCGCATCTTGGCAATAGCGTCACAAATATCATTCTTTAGCTGATCCAGTTTTCGGACGAATGGTATACACCAAAGATATGAGATATACCCTTTAAAAAATTCACAGGGTGAAAAATCCGCGCTGGCCACTCTAAATCATTAAGCGTTTTAGTTTTGAGAATGGTCAGCTCGCTCGCCATATTTTTATCACCCTCTGATTTTTTTTATATATTCTCCTTGGTGTATACCTAAAACTCTGGATCAACTGAAGAACGATATTCGTGATGATATCGCCAAAATCAACACTGAAATGCCGGCCAAATTAGTCCAAAACTTTAAATTTCGACTCGTTCAATGTTTTGAGCAGAACGGTGGCCCCCTTCAAGATATCATTTTCAAAAAGCAATTTAAAAAAAAATTTAAACGTACGACTATGTATAAAAAAAATTGAAATATCTCCAATACTTTTTGTTTTAACATTGTTTAAAATAAGGAAGTTACCACGCCGCACCCTGTATTTTCAGGAAGGTGAAGAAAAAACTTAGTGTTAGGGGTCAGGGGTTTGCGTCCCGTCTCATGTGAAAAAACTTTATTTCTACCAATCAATTGAAATAAATAGCGACGGTGACTAAATGGCTTCCGATGACGAAAAATACCTTTAATAAATAAATGGTCTACATCGTATAAATACCCAGAAAAATAAATAATTTTTTACTCACATCGTTTAGAAATGAAATCAAAATAACAATTTAAAATTTTTAGCGCATTTGAAAAAAAAAGGCTTCCTTTGATATTCTGAAATTAATAAAATAATTTCTTCAAAATTTGCTTTTTTAATTTTTACTTAAATTTTCATTAACATTTTTGCTCATCCTATTAATTTTAAATTGTTCTTACATTTAATGAAACTACATTGCAATTTATTTCATTTTAAATCCATTTTGAAATTTTCTTAATAGTAGTAGTATCTTTCTTAGAGATTGTCAATGATGGGTTTTCGGATGGTTGGTTTGTTGGTCCTTTTTTGTTCATTATCATTCTGGGCTGCTATTTATCGAATCCATTCTCCCAAATAATATATATATATATATAACGCGTTATTCGTGAACAGAATCCATTAGCGAAGAAGAAGAGAGAGATTATAATGAAAATTGCCAAGCCATACAAGTGTAGTGTGAGCGTTTTTCTAATTTATATCTAATCAACTGACTGACCGATGAATAAACAAATAGCCGAGCAGAAAAGGGCTTTAATTGCTACAAATTAATCGAGAGAAACTCCAAGTTACTTGTATTAAAAACAAAAAATAAACTGCACCATATTAAATAAAATTGAATATTAAAAAAAAAAAAAAAAAAAAACTCATCGGCTTTGTCAAGAAAGTAAATATATAATTAAAGATACGAACTTGTATATTTTTTTTTATTATTTCCATATTCGGAACTTTTTTACTATTTATATGCCAATAGAATTTATAATAACGCCATGTTGTTGACCAACAAGACTTCAAAGTGAAATACCTATTCATGCTGAGTGAATTTAATTGGTAATGACAAGTACGGAATAGGAAAAAATAAATACACAAGAAATGCTGTACTTTCAATAATGAAATGGATTTAATACAAATTAAAATTAGTTTTTAGTATTTAATAATAAAAATCTGGTGTTGCAGGTCGCACAGCACACAACATCCTCTTATCTTCGGTAAATGAAAGTTGTGTTCTGTACTTGTCTGGCCAGATTTTTTGTGTCAACGTATAAATGGAATTTTTTTTTTTTTTTTAAGGTCTTTTTCGGCATCTAAGGCCATTTAGACCCCATCCCTATTTATTTCAAATGATTTGTAGTCAAATCAAATGAAATAAATTTTTCTCGCTGGGACGGGAAGCGAACCCGGGACTCCGGTGCGAGAAGCTAATGTCTTCTCACTGAGCCACGGCTCCCGGGCAATAAATGGAATTCAAGATGTAAAAAAAAATTTTTGTAACCTTTTTCGACTACTGTGAATATTTAGGAGATTGACTTTTTTAAATAAATGTTTAAATACATATCGATGGCTATCGGGAGACGTTAATAAGATTGCTCGTGTTCACCGATGCAAAATTTATAAACATAGAAAAATGTTGATATTTTGTTACCATTGTACCCGCATTTTCTTATTTTGGTGTTACCCTCTCTTAATTTTACACAATTGCGTTTTACAACAGTTATTTCTCTTATTAAATTAATTCTATTTTTTACGTGTATATTGAGATATGATTAGAAATTCTTCTAATTTGCAGCCTTGTCACTTTAGCCCCTTGGCTGTCCTATATTCCTTCATTAATTGAAGAAGGGTGGCGGCTGTAGCCATCAGCACAGCCTCCGAATCTTAATACCTTTTTATTTTCAATTTTAATCCGTCTCTTCTTGGGCGTTTTTTTTCACCCAAACCCCTCGATACATCAATGAATTGAATAAACCCACCCTCTGGCTTTTTCGGCCTGGTAGAAATAAAAATTTACATTCTTTTCCAATAAAAACTAATTAATTATTCCGTTTCTTTTGAGGGCAAAGAATATAAGAACGAACAAAAAGAAAAGAATAAAAAAAAACCAAAGTTGTAAATTTTAAAATTAAAACTAGAATGTTTTTAATTAGTTTTTTTTTTTTTTTTTTTGGAAATTCTCTCTGTGATTTACCATAAGGAATTAAGAAAGAGGAAGACGAAGGCGATGCTTTTAAAATAACGCCCGGCCAATAAAATCGAGTCTCTCTCTCTCAGTTCAAGACAAGCAATTAAACAGAGACACCAGAGAAAAATAACGAATTTAATAATAAATAAAAAAAGTTTAAGATTTTGTTTTATTTATAAAAAAAAAAGGAAATTTGTTCGGCCATTAAGGCACTTATATAGATTAAAAGCTAATTTTTTTAATATCTTATTAATCTTATCAATTAACTTCCGTAGAATACGTTAAAAATAAAATAAAAAGTTTCTGCCATCGGCTTCTAAAGATATTTTAACAAGAAAGTCAAAAAATTCCCGGGGCTAATTACCCCCTTAACCCCCCCCCCCCCCTTGTATCCTTCCTTGATCACACATCACCAATTTTCTACTGCACTTTTAAATATATGTAATAAATTCTAACCCCTACCGCAGTAGCCGAAAAGGTTTAAAAAAAAAAGATAAATAGAAAAAAATAAATTGTAAATATTTTTGATATTATTTGCATAAGGCCACCAGCCATTTTTGCCACCAATCGCCGAAAGATTAATAATAGAAATATTTTATAGTCTAAATGTATGGCAAAATAAGTTTTGTTTTATGAAATGTGATATTAATAAGAATTTCTAATTCATGGCTCGTTTTTTTTGGCAACGTTGTTTGAGTCCAAACTAACTGATTGGTCTAAACGATATAAAATAAAATATTGTCATATATTGTCTGCGGTGGTACCTGACTTGAATTGCAACTGTCACTGGCTCTGAATGATTTCCAATTGGTCTATTTGTTTGCGTCTCAGACTTTACTCATATTAAATCATACTCGAGTTGAGTTATTTGCTATGCCATCAAAGCCAAGAGAAAATGTGAGTAGATTAGGCGAAAAACAGGAAATAACAGATCCAAAGCGTCATTTCTATACATACCTAGTAGTAATTTATTACCATTTTTAATTCTCAACAAACATCATATTTTATACGTCTCTGATTTTGTAAAATCGGGAGAGAAATATTAATAACATGCTATCACTTGCTGCGAAGTCGGTCTTGTATCGCCCCTTTTTCCATGATTTGCTTGCGAACCTTTTTACTTTCTCTTACTCTATATGTGTGAAATATTGGATTCATGTCAAAAATTCGATGTCGAGATTTTGATGGATATATCCATATACACGTTTTGAGGTCTCCTGAATCCAAAAAAGTGAAACCACTCGCAACATGATCTGTCTGTTTGTGAACAAACTATCTCATGATCGAAAAGAGCTAAAATTTTGTATTTAAGGTGCGCGTCTCGGGGTGCTAATTTTGGGAGTTTCCAGCGGCCTCAATTTTGAAGCTATCGACTTCAATTTTTTTTTAAATTAAAGTTATTTAAAATATTTACAACTTATAGAAGCCCTTTTTTTGATTTTCGAAAAAATAATTTTTTTTTTTTAGATTAATCGCATTAAATAAAAGATATTTTTAAAAAATTCGCTCTATATCTTATAGATAATTAAATTAGTAATCATTGTGTTAAAAAAAATTAATTTTTTACCCTTAATTAATTAGCTGGAATCTTTAAAATGAAATGGAATAAATCCCTTGTATCCCTATGGGAAAACTAACGCCATCTCTTGCCGCCTAGAGTAACTCGGTAGTCAATCGTCTTCTAACGGCTTTTCGAGACGCGCACCTTAAGTAAGATACCTTCCTTGAGACGTAACACAAAGCTTTTGAACAAAATCGGCCAAAGAATACTAGTATTTTACTGATGTACTTTTTCAGTTTTTTTTTCCATTTTCTCATAATTCGTGCAAACGATTTTGATTAAAATTCATAAATAAATTATATTTTAGATGCTCTTTAAAATGTATATTCTCAGTTTGCCCTTGAAATCTTTTGAAGCACACTTGACTCTTGTACTTCATAGAAAAGATAAGAGAAATATTTTTCCATACTTATAAATTTTATTACATCTTGAATTCTAATATAACGGCGGAAACCAAATATATTTTGACCCAAAAAATCTGCTGTCACAAACACAGAACACAACTTTCTCTTACCAAAGTTAAGAGAAAGATGTGTGCTGTGCAACCAGTCACATTAGATTTTTTTTTAATTATCGTAGTCCTACCTTAAAAGCTAGTTTATGATTTCCTTTTGATGCAAACACTTCAATTTTTTTTTGTTCTCTATATTTAACAAAGAAAGAAAGACCATTGATAGGCCTCTACATAAATCATTAGTGCTTTTAATTTGACTTAAACAGATGTCGAATCTCGCTTGATGCCAGTTAATATTTTCGATCCAAGTTCGTGATGAAATGCGATGTCGATGATGATGATGATGATCACGTCTGGACCTTCTTAGAACTCTTCATTTATTATTAGATCATAACACACTAACGAACTTGTTCTATATTGTATTTATAATAAAAATTCCATCATTATTTATTTAACTATTCATCATTGTGATGTTGGATGAAAAAAATGAAGATAAAAAGTCATTCAATGAATGGAAGGAATATTAATAAAAATTGTATGGAAATTTAATTTAAAAAAAAAATTGAAATACAATTGAAGATTTAAAAGGATATCGTTGCCTTTTTATTGAAAATTTTGAAGGGAACGGAGAGGGTTGAAAATCAGAATTCAATCAGCACTTGATATTTTGTTAAATAGCGAAATTATATGTTACCTTGAGGTGAGCTCCTCGAGGTGCTGATTAAATCAGTAATCATTGTGTTAAAAAATAATTATTTTTTTTCCTTTAATTCATATGTTTGAACATTACCAATGAAATGGACCAAATTGCTTATTTCCCTATGGGCAGAACTAACGCCATCTCTTGTCGCCTAGAGTAACCAGATTCTCAATCGACTATTAACGGTTTTTTGAGAATCGTCCCTTAAATAAATTTATGAAAAATTCAAATGGGGACCGACTTTCCATGTTAATTTCTTTTAAAAAATACACTGTATTTTGAAAATTAATACTTATTAGAACTTTTGATGGATTAATATATATTATTCATCAATCAATTAATATTTATTTTTATTCTCAAATCCTTAAAAACCTTTCTTTTTTTTATATAAACGTATGAAAAAAAGATTCTTTATGTTTTTATTATTCGAGATAGAAAATAAAAAGGATTTTTTTTACCTGGATGTCCTTTTTTCAGCTGCTATTAAGATTATATTATACCTTTTTATTGTTCTATTAATTAAACGAAATTTATTATTAAGGTATTTTATTATTAGCTAATAAACAAGAGAATAATTTTTTAAATATTTGACATTTTATTATCGAATAAGTCAAAAAAAAAATTTAATTATATTCGTCAAAGAGCCGAAAAGGATAATAAAAGGGTGGCGCTTATCAATAATGAGATATTCATTTTTGAGAGGTCGTCAAAGAATTCTTTTTTTATATGTATTTTCCTTTAAAGAAATTTAATTAAAATAACATTAATTCTAAATAAGGAATTTTTACCGTCTTCTCATTTCAATGAATTTTTTTTTTTCCTGTTGGGAATTTTTTTGACAGGTGATTAAATAATTGAAATGATTTTACCTGTAAAATAGAAATTTTCGCTATCTTATTTACTTTTAAACTAGTAAACAGAAAACTCGCGGGAGTCGAGCAATATAATATTTTGAAATAGAAATTCTTTTGATAAGAGAGTGCTAATCTCATTGATGTTTTCTTTTACAGGTAGTCTACAGTTACGTGTCTTTCTTGTGCACTCCGAATTATGAGCTAAGAGATGGACTGGCCTTCAACCCTTCTGAAAGTGAGTATTTTATACTCAAATAAAATTTTACAGACACGAATGTAGGCCTACACTTATGGATGCACCATTTAATACCCCAGAGTCATTCAAAATTAAAACTCTAGCTTTTATTTCTTCTTTTCATTAACAATTAAACTAGTAATATTATCTAAGCTTTTTTCGGACAAAATTTAACTAGGCCTATATTTGATTAAAAAAGTAAATCGTGAGTAAAACTATAGGTATTGTGAATATTGATAACTCTAAATAAATGCCAAGGGGTATTGGTCTGATTTTCCTAAATAGTTATATTCAATTTATGTTTGATCACTTTCAAAAACGCTTCCTATTATGAATACATAAGCATTCTAAATCTCTCTGCCTTCGAAGTTTGCCAAATGTATTTTAAAATAGCAATTATTTCTGTCAAATATTTTAAAAATAATCATAATTTTTTCCCCCTCTTTGGCAGTTATTTGAACTTTATTGTTCACGATCACGACTTTTGCAGGTGCGCCATTACAATTCTTCTCATGGGCAAATCAGCCATTATAATAATATATCTATATTCCTATTAAGTATTTAACATGCATATTTTTTCGTCATGCATTTTTATAATTAATAAATGCATTAATCCGGTGCATGTTTGCCCAGTCATGCCCCCACCCTTCTGTTTGTCCGCTAAATCGATTAAATACCGAAAAAAAAAACCTATTGATATGCTAAACTAATCTATGTATCTTAATATCTCAGAACGAAAGGGTCGAAAAGGATTTATTTAAGAAATTAAAATCACATGCATGGATAAAATCACGAAATAAATAGGGGAGGGGAAACATCAATGGTCGATTTAAAGGGTGACTCTCTTTATGCAAGAAATAGAGATTTCTATTCAGTCTTTGACATTTGGACGATTATATTACTCAAAAATAATTTGTTTTATTATGCCCCGCTCCATGGTTCTAGAGGTATTGATCAATATTATCCCAAAATAATAATTTCTCAAAGTTATATTTCACAAATGCGTGCTCCCTTCTCTAATATAACCTGATCTATATAATTTTTTTCTATTAAATTTAATAATTTTAATCGGAATCTGTAATTTTTCATAAATCGAATTATTTTTTTATTTTCTCTTACCTATATATATATATATATATATATATATATTTATCTTATATCTTCTCTTCTTTATATATATATAATAGTCGTAAACCCCGCCTTCTGAAAACTATTATATATTATTGTATTCTATGCACATATTTCTTCTAAAAACTGTACTGTCTTGTATTTAACTCATCAGCTAGACAAATGATCATGGGCGTAACTGGGGGGGGTGCTGGGGGCCTCCCCCCAGAAAGCTCCTTGTCCCAAGAAAAATTGAGAAAATATGGGGTTTTCCAGGCCCACAGAAGGATAGTTGGTCTCATCTCCCCCCCCCCTCCAGCCAAATTCTCTAGATACGCCCATGCAAATGATGCTCTTCCACATTAATAAGAGTAAAAAACCAAAATTAAAAAACAACACTAGCTCATTCTGGGGGTGATACTTAGAAGTAAAGAAATGATACTTTCCTACATAAATATACACATAAAAAGAACTCATTTTTATACAAAACCTCAACCTCATCTTTTAAAACGATGTTTTGACAGTGATACTGTCTTCATCAGGACTTTATTAGCTTACAATCTGCTGACACATCAGATGCATTCATGATAGTTCAAAGCTACCAAATTGATTTTCAGCTAGATTATTATTATAAGCTAATTGATGAAGTTTAAGTAAGGCAATATTTTAATTGAACTTTTTTTCACTCCTATTTTATTAAGCCAAAATTTGTTTTAAAATGGTATATCTTGTTTAATTAATATAAAAAAACTTACTTATGATTCATTGATATTAATTGAACAAGTTACTCTGAGCGATGATATCAGTGGCACACCAGGGACTAAGGGAGGGAGGGAGCTCTTTGGGTGTAATGTCATTTTTGGTCCATATGTTGACCCCGGGGAGGAAATGAGACGTGTAAGTAGCCAGGAGATCCCATCTGTGCCTTGCTAATGTCTCTGATTGTGTTATCAAACCGACCCTGGATGTTTCTAACCGGATCAGGCAATTAGCGCAGCCCTCGCGCTAACCCAATCAGACTAACGAGGCACGCGCCTCGCGCCTCCCCCCCCTCCCCCCTCCCCCGGTAATCAGCTTATTTTTCCGCACTGATTCTAATTAATAATCACGAATTTTAGACATGATTAAGGGAACATGTTCTAGGAATAAAAATTAAATTTTACTAACTCTACGAAATACTTTTCACTTTCTTTCTTTTATCTATATATGTAATTTATAGAAAGTATTTCGATCATGTCAAAAATTCGATTTCGAGATTTTGATGGATATACATGTTTAGGAGGTCCCCCGTGTCCAAAAAAAGTGGGACCCGCAAATTGGTCTGTCTGTCTATCTCTATGTGAGAAACGATATTAAGCATGAAGGAATCAGGATTGAAATTTTAAATTCAAGTTAGGTACCCCCCCGGGCACTCAAAATAAGCTTTTAAAAAAATCGACCAAAAAATACTAGCACTTTGTAGAGGTACTTTTTCAGTTTTTTTCGAATTTCTCAAAATCTTACGATTTTGACTAAAATCTAAAAAGTAAAATTTTTCGTGAAAATTGTTAAAGTACACTTTACTGATGTAGTTTTTTGATTTTCTCAAAATTAGCTCTAACGATTTTGATTCAAATTCATAAATCAATTATTTTTACGATCCTCTCTAAAATTCTAATTTTGTCCTGAAAATTGTTTGAAGTACACTTTATGGACGTATTTCATTCAGATTTTAACAATTTATTTTCCGGCTCTTCCTTCCATAGAGCCCCCTACGGGGGTTTGCTTTAAAATTTCGATTCAAAAGTGGGTTTGAACCTTTTATACATCTAAAAAAAATTTTCCAATTCTTATGAAATTTTGTATATATTTCGGATTCTCTATTATGTATAAAATATGCAAATATGAGATTAAAATTTTGAAGTTTAGTCAGTCAACATTTAAAACGCAAGATTGGAACTAAGTTGTTATTGGAAACTAAATATTGATATATCTCGACACAAAAAAATCTGGTGTGACAAGCACAGTACACAAATTTCGATTACAGAAGTTTAGAGAAAGGTGTGTGCTGTGCGTTAAGTCACACCAGATTTTTTCATGATAATATATTGTTCAAGATTTCAAAATGAATGCCTTTTATATAAGGGTTGTACCCCATTTAGAGCAATAAATTTCTTGATCAAATATTAATAATGTTATTTGAGGATATTAATTTGGTTGATAGAGATGCGTCATTGACGTTGACATACTCGCATTAAGCGCGTCGAAAGACCGTGACAGATATGTAGTAGCAAATTCATACGTCCTCATTCTCCCTCTTCTGCAACAAGCATGACCAATTGGCAGCTGCTGAAGCAACGACCCCGAAAAAAATAAAATAAAATAAAACGCCTCGAAATCTGATAAAAAGAAGAGAGAAGCAGGTGCATATCTCTCCCTTTCTCTACCCGTTGATTGTTTATTATTATTCACAAATTATTTGCTTATCTGACTCTTGTGATAGATTAAATGTGATTTCGAAATGACAATCACACTTTAGGTCACGTTCAAGGACGAAATTACAATTGGCAAAAACAACGAACATGCTTGCAAACAGACGTGCATACATAATGTTGTTTCTCTCTCGCCCCCCCCTCTCTCTCTCTCTTCCTATTTCTCATTCAATTATTTTCACATAAACATTGATATGATATGAAGCGAAGTAAACAAAATAAAAAGGAAAAATTAATTTCATTTTGTTGTCATGAGAATTTTAAGAATAAATTCTCCAATTTACAACACGTAGGAATTTTACAATTAGGTGATTGTAAATTCATTTGCGTTTTCCTATCAAAGAGTTGTCCAAATGAGATAATAAGCCTTAGTTAGGCTATTTTCAAATAAGCTATATTTTATCAAATATAGGAAAATTCAGTGAAGTCGACCAAACCAATATTTTTAAAATAAATAAAATCATCTTTTTTTAATGCAACTGAAGGGACAAAGCTACTTTTAAGCTAACACTTCCGAAATCTAGCATTTTGGTTGACTAAGCTCAAAGCTCCACTTTCGAGGATATCAGGCACTTCTGGCTCCCACTGTACCATTATTCTTTGATTATTTTATTGATAAAACTTGAATAATCTTGACTTTGATTTATCTAGCAAAAAAAAAAAAAAAAACATTCGCCTTTTGTTTAGCCTACCGCTGGCGAATGTTTGTCATGTTCGAAAGGCACGCACCAAACCCAATTACCAGTACCTAGTTTAATGGCCAACAACCCGGTTTCTACAAAATTTTGAGGGTGCTTCTCTAGTCCCTTAACAAATTACGACCGGCTACGATCTTCTCTGTCGTGTAACGTGAAAAATTTTACATATTTTTTAGTTGCTCAAATATTATTTAGATTAAAAAAAAATATTATTCTGATTAATGAACAATATGGCTTTTGTGGTTTGTATTACTATTATTATGGGGGTATTTAATTATAGGTCACATTTGTATTAATTATTTATAAAAAAATATAAATTCTGTACATCGTTTCGACTGCTTATTCTGCAGTCCTTTTCAAATGCACTTTTCGACTGCTTATTCTGCAGTTGTTTTCAAGTGCACATTACTTGAAAACCGGAAAACGACTGCAGAATAAGAGGCCTAGTTGTACAGTATTTATATTTTTTATAAATAATTAATACAAGTGTGGTTTATAATTAAAACCTTCCATAATAATAATTAGCAATATGATGAGTAATCTAAATTTCTACTGAGGTTAATGCTTTAATTTGTTGAAAATTCCATCAGTAATGTTTGGAGCTCAATAGAGTGAAATTTCTATATTATAGACTTCATTTTAAAATAATTTCTTAAACAATTTTCACATTTACATTAACTAAACTTTTCATTAATATACCAACCATCCAAAATGTATACGTTGTGGATTCTTTTAAAAGCAAAATCAAGTTTTTTTTACTGCATTCTTGTCTTCTCATTTATTTAATAATTTTAAAATATACTAAACTATTAGTATAAAATATGAGCTGATGATGGAATTTATGTTGGTTATCTGATACCAGGATTCTCGGGACATGGACTGATTTCTTTGAATGTGTCCCTGATTAGAATACAATACCAAGGATACCACCCAGATGCAGCTCCTCAATAAGTCACTCTGTCGGGCATCGATCATTTTTATAAGCACACTCGGTGCTCCCACTCCCTATTTGGACTCTGCTTTAATTTCGCCACGAATATGTATGCCTTCGCGGAAAATGCCGCCGTTTTATTAACATCTCCCTGGCGATTATTCATTCACCACTCACTTTTAAATTACAATCAATGCCTAATTAGCAACTTGTAAGAATCAGTAATGAACCAATTTATAATTTTCTTCTTTCAATTTTTGAATTAATAATTAATCAGGATTATCTATCACATATTTAATGAAAATTCATCAACGTCGCCAAAAAAATTATAATACTAACGGATGACTAGCTATAAATATTGCATATCTAGATTTATTCTTTGTGAATAAAATTACCTCTGTGGAAATATTCTATGCATTAATTCATGGCTTAATTTTAGATAAAAAATAAGATGCATATATGAAAGTAATCTCATAACAGTAGCGCGTATCTATAAATTGGAGGCCACGACGTAAAATTCATTTGGAGCCCTCCTTTATCGATGAGTCAATACAGAATACATTATATACCGTATATTATTTGAAGAAAAAAAAAAACAATTTTGATTTGAACAATAATATCTCAAGAAGGTCTAATTATACGAAATATCAAAATACTTAGTAAATAAAAAAAAAACACACATATATAGAGCTATGTAAATTGTTGTACATAAGAAGCCAAGAATTTATAATCAAAAATCTGGTGTGACTGGTCGCACAGCACACCAGATTTTTTGTGTCGAGATATATTTAGTTGCTCTTAACTTTCAAACTTGACCTCGCGATGATTCATAGATGGCGCTGAGCTACGAATGCTTCTACATCAGTAAAGTGTACTTCAAACGATTTCCACGAAAAGTTTCACTGATATACTTTTTAAAGAGCATCTAAAAAATAGTTCATTTATGAATTTTAAACAAAATCGTTGCTGCGAATTTTGAGAAAATCGCAAAAAACTGAAAAAGTACATCAGTAAAGTACTAGTAGTTTTTGGCCGATTTTGTTCAAAAGCTTATTTTCAGCCCTTGGGGAGATGTCTAACTTGAATATAAAATTTCAACCTCGTAGCCCTCTAAATTCCTGAGATATTTTGTTCACAGACTGACCATGCCGCGAAAACCACTTTTTTGGATTCATGGGACCTTTAAACGTGAAGATCCATCAAAATCTCGACATCGAATTTTTGACATGAATCGATTACTTTCTCTCTATATATTTCATATAGACCGTCTATAGGGTAAGAGAAAGTAAAAATTGAAAATATTTAAGAAATATTGTTAAGATGAAGTTCAAGAGTAAAGTGGGCTTTATACGATTTTGGGTCGATCAAATTTCAAAGAGCATCTAAAAAATGATTTATAAATTTTAATCACGATCTTTGAACTGAATTTTGAGAAAATCGAAAAAAAAAGTCCGTTGGATATTAGGAAATAGAAAATTTTTATTTTTGCTAATTTTGGTCGGTATAAGTTGAAATAAAAGTGATTTAATTCTATACATTTTATTAGTAGTCTTGTAATGTTTAATGAGGATTATTTAATCATATATATACCTTATCATTCACTAAGGTATTATAAATACTTAATACTATAAAGTGAAATAAATTTTGGCGGGATCTCAATGGCCATAGATCCCAAAAAAGAGAAAAAAAGATATAAACAAAATAATTTATAACTCAAATAGTAAATCATGATTTACTGTTTTCAAAAGAGAATACTACTATTCCCTCCTTTTTAATTATTTGAGTACTATCCTAAATTAGTAAATTGAATTGGCTCTATATTTTTTAGAATGAAATTGAATCTTTGTTATTATAAAATGAATTTTCTTTAGAAATTCGAATTGAACCCCCCACTGTGAGAGCTAGCTTGCTCGGGAGTGGGGGAAGTTCGCTGTTAGTAGCAGTTGTGTCAATTCTATTAATTTCTTTTCTATATATATAATAAAATGGTGGCAGCTACCTGCTGCGGGGCCATCAGACTTCCTGCAATTATTAATTCCAATTCATTCGTTACGGGATCGGGGAGCAGGTAATTATATTATATCAATATCCTTATTAATGGCAGGGAGAACAGAATCATTAATCAACCCAATCGATGACAACCATAAAAAAACAAGAAAGAAACGAAAATCATCTATAAGAGAAACCTTATTTATAATCATGAAAAGGAAAAGCTATTTTTATATAAAGATGTTTTAAAATGATAATCTCTTATTATAATTAATTTACTGATCATATCTTTCTAAACAAGCATTTGTTGTATACTACTAGCAACACCTAGAGACCAAACGAGGCTCTAGTTTTTTTTTTTTTAGTTGGGCAAGATATTAAGCCTAATAGATAGAAAGTATTGCGATCATGTCAAAAATCCGATGTCGAGATTTTTATTCTTATGGGGGGGGGGGGGGGGGGGAAGGAGGCAATTATAGTTCGATAAAAAATCACATTTTTTTCGACCCACTCTAATGTACAGTAGCAGCTATACTCAGTATACAAGTAAAGATATACAGTATCATAGGCTACTTAATATTTATATCTAAATATGTTGCTTTTTAATTTTCCCTGCTGATGCCATTTAGGGTTTTTTATAAATACGTATGTTCATTTATTATACTGAATCGATAACAACCGGGGGACGTTCCACACGCTGATTCCTCTAAGAATCCGCCATACTTTGCTGCTACTATCTTGAACGTTTTTGTGCCAACCTCTTCCCTCCCCTCCTCCGGCTAGATGTGGATGTATAATAGAAAAACAAATATAGAGAAAGTATTGTAATCTTCAATTTCATCTTGAGATTTTGTTGGCTCCCCTGAGTGAAAAAAAAGTTTTTTTTTTGTTTTTGTGTTTGTAACAAAAACAGCTCAATGGCCGAACATTTGTGTCTAATGCCAACGCACACCGATTGAGCAAAACGCTCAATTTGTTCAAAATGTTTTGTCGATTGAGTGTTTCTGCCTCCTCGGTGTCCGTTGACCCATATAAAAGCATTGAAAAAGCAGTTTTAGGCACGATTAGTCAAAAACATTTTGTCCAAAAGCGTTTTCGTTCAATTGGTGTGCGTTCGGCCTAAATTTGTTTGACATATCGAATAAATTTGTCAACCAAACACATTTTTTCAATTTTGAAATCTGTAATTTTTCTGTCATATTTATTTTATACAGTTTACATTCATAATTTTTGAGATATTCATTTTTTTAGAGTATACGAGAAAGTCGAGGGGAATTACTCTCGAACTTTTTATTATTCATATAATACAAATGGTAAAGCCCGCCTTCGACGGCCATTTGCCAGGGGGCTACGCACTCTGGACCCCCTTGGTCGCCTTCGGCGAGCAAATTCATCAAATTTATTCTTACTCACTGTTTGGAAATTTTGCAATTGCTCGCTGAATTCGAACAATTAGAAAATTTTAAATTTCCCTCTCTGACTCCGCTTTCTCTTACTCTAAGCATTCAAATAGAGAGGAACATAAAACCGAAGTGAGTGGCTAGCGCTTTATATATTTTTTTAAGGTCTGAGAACAACATAGTGATACAATTGGCAAAGTATCTATTGTATCTGTAACTGTAAATTAAGACAGTCGGTGTGTTCTGATCAAGAGCGGATACAAGGGGGGGGGGGGTAAAGGGGGTAATTATCCCCCCCCCCCGAGATTAAAAAAAAAAAAAAATTATTTTTAATGTAAAATTTTAAAAATAAATACTTCAAAATTTGATTTGTATTTATATTTTGGCAAACAAGTACAGAATGCGCCTTTAAATTACCGAAATTAAGAAAAAATTGTGTGCTGTGCGACCAGTCACACCAGATTACCCCCCCCTCCCCCTCGAGAAACACCTCTGGATCCGCCCTTGGTTCTGATCACATCACATTATTAGTTATTATTTAACTTGTCTCTTAAACCGGATCTTATTTTATCTCTATCCTATAATTCAAAAATATCAGAACTTTTAACCTTTTAACATCGTATTTTAATTTTATTGTTATAAATAAATAATAGTGATTATTTATTGATAAAAATGTCGATTTGTGTGACTTTCGTTGTCTGCATATGTCATGAATTTTTTACTAAATAGAAAGAGAGAGGGAAGCTCTCGTTGCCATTCAAGCCACGTGACCCGTCGTCCTCTCGTTCGGCTTTTCTTCAGCTTTTAATAAAAATCTGCCTCCTCGTTCCGTGAGTGAGTGTGATTTTTTTTTATTTTAAATGATCCACGATTTGTCCCCCCCTTAGAACTCGAGGGGGTTGTCCTGTCACGTCGTCGTCGTCTTCGTCGTCGACGACCGGGGACTTTGTCTGCATAATAAAACACGAAACAGTTTATTGGTCCAAGGGGGTGGTTGGCGGGGTTGGGGGTGCAGTCAGCGGATAATTCATGTCACTTAGTGAAGCATCAGATGGATTTTGCGTTTGCCACTTTTATTGGACTTCCAAATTGGATCAGAGTCCTATCCTCCTCCTTTCTTCTATTTCTCCCACCCCTTTTCTCTCTCTCTCTCTCCTTCTCTCACCCCAAGACCACCCGTTGATGCCTTCAAAAACAACACACGTTCATTTCCATTCCCCTTAAAATCATTTATTTTCATTAATTAAATAAAATTTAATTCAATCTTGTCACTTTTATTTAAATTAAAAATAAAAAAAACTATTAATATTATGACAGGTAGAAAAGAAAAGCATTTTTATCAATTAAAGAAATTCCTTCTCAATGGACAGAGTTGTTAATTGCCCGGGATTTTTCTGGCGAAAGAAATATTTTCTTTAACAATATTATAGCCATGGAATGTTTGGTCCACCAACAATAAACATATTAACAAAGATTGTTAAATAAAATTATAAAGTTTTTGATTAATTCATCAACTTAGCGATTCTTTTCAGTTTAGAGAAATATAGAAATGTTAAAAAAAGATTTTTCTTGACCTGTAGCTCAGAAATAAAATAATAGCTTCTAGCTCCTGAGGTTGAGGGTTCGCAACCCAGTCGAAAAACTATTTTTCCTTGAATTGGATCAGAGTCTTATCTTTCTCCTACTCTTTCTTCTATTTCTCCCTTCCAATCAATTGAAATAAATAGGGTCAGATGCCAAACTTTCTGAAAATTTTCAGTTAAACGCCTACGATCCGAAAAAAGTTTCACTTGCATCGTGGTTTCATAAAACCACACAATGATTTTTTTTAGACGGTAATATTAACTGATGCTAGTTTTTTTTTTTTTTATTTATTTATTTAAAGTCTTTTTCGGCATCCAAGGCCATTTAGACCCCATCCCTTTCAGTGGCGTAGCGAGCTTAACTCGTACCCGGGGCACACTACCTTTTTAGCGCCCCTCCCCCCAATCGAAAACCATATAATATTATATGTAAAATATACTCGCAAATTAATAATTAAAGTAAAATAAATAAAGTCATAGGCTTTGGGATATTTCCCTAAATTTTTGAGGACTTCAACAACCTGTCGCAAGTGTCACTGATATGTACAGTCACGGAAAAAAGTATCCGGAAATTAACAAATAAAGAATTATTTTTTTTAATACAGATAATTCTCATTGATTTTTGAATTTTAATTAAAATCGTTGGGCCGAATTTTGAGAAAATCGAAAAAAACTAAAAAATTGCATCAGTAAAGTACTAGTACTCTTTGGCCGATTTTGTTCAAAAGCTTCTTGTCACGTGCCATGGGGGTGCCTAACTTAAATATAAAATTTCAACTTCCCTGCTCTTTTTGTTCTTGAGATATTACGTTCACAGACAAACAGACACACAGACAGACCATGTCGCGAAAATCACTTTTTTCGACTCAAGGGACCTCAAAACGTGTATATCCGTCAAAATCTCGACATCAAATTTTTGACATGAATCCAATATATATATATAAATATTACATATATACATAGGTAAGAGAAAGTAAAAAATATTTCTTTCTCTCTCTATATATTAACATATATAGAAGTAAGAGAAAGTAAAAAAATCTTAATAAAAAATAAGTATTTATTGATAATAGGGGTGGGTAAATAAAATAAGCCCTTTAAAAATTATTTTAATTCAAATTTATCCCTAATAAATAAATAAATACAAAAAATAACACTTGGAAGTATTTTATTTAAATTGCGGTGAGTTTTAAGAAGTGAGTCTTTTAATAGTTATTTCAATTTCGAATTTATTCCAAACGGAATAAAACCCCGTTAGTTTGCAAGTAAATAGAATTTTTTTAAATAGAGAACTTATTTGATAATTTTTTTTCTTGGTCGTTCAGAGAGCAATGCTACTGCTTTTGTTGTTGCCTGCCTTTCAGGCGGTCTGTCTTACAAGTTAGTTGAATTTGAGTCGAGCCATGAGTCATTCCGTTCAGCTCCACTCTCTCTCTCTCTCTCTCTCTGTGTGTGTGTGTGTGTGTGTGTAGTTTCTTTTATATTGTGTTGTGATTTGTGCAAATAAGACGTTCATCCACCAAACTCCCCACCTGGTCATCTTATTTTTAAGGTAATGAATATTTTCACATTTCATTTGCATAACGAATTAAAGTAATTTTGTATTTTATTTTTCTCTCTTATAATATACTGATAAAATTATCCAATTTTTTTTAAATATAACTCTATGATGAATTCGTGTACCCCAGAGGGAGGGTGAGAAAGGGTGTAAATCACCCCTTCTAATAAACAAAATAGTTTTTTTCTTTAAAAATGAAAATTAAAATAGAAAAATATTTTTTTTGTAAGTTTTTTTACATTTAAGCAATGATTTCTTTCCCTCCCTCTTCACCCTCCACCCGTCTAACAGAGAATTTATATTCTCCCATAATATTTAATAAGAAATTATTATTAAATAATTGAAAATATAAATTCCTAAACTTTTATCTCTCGTCAGTGGCCTAGTAATGAGTGAGATTTTTGGAGGTGGAATTTTCTTTTTCACTGTCTGAATGCCTGATTTTCTTAAGCAGTTTCTCCACTCGCCTCCCCTAATTATAAGTGTAAAAATTCAAATGATTTTTTTTTAATTTGCTTACGTTTCTGTGTCATAACATGGCACAAGCCTATAAATCCGTTCTTCGTTTAATGAATATATTTCCTTTGTTTGTAGTTTTAGATATAATTCGATCCCCCTCGGCTCACGCATCCCCTTATAGATATTCATTAATTCACATTCAATTATAAAAATAAATTAATGAAGAAAATTGCATTTGTTTTTCTCATTAAAATCTTTTAGAATTTTATATAAAAATTAATTTTATTTCTGTTTGTTTAAAGGCCACCCCCTCCCTCCCAAGTTATTTTCCCACTCTACAAATTTTCTTAAGGCTTGCAATTTTTTGCCCCGTGAGTAAAGTGTAGTCTACCCCATGTAAATTTTTCTTTATATAAATTTGGTTTTTATAAATGTCATATTTTTCCTGATTTATTTACAAAAGCGTAACTTTATATTTCATACATTATAATTTTTTTCAAACTTTGACAAGAAGGAGTTTCTACCCCTTTAGATAAAATATGGAAAAATTGAAGGACATAGAAGAATCCGTATATTTAACTTTAAATTTGTAAAGATCAGCCCAAAAAAGAGAAAGTTATAGCCGCATATTTGCCAATTTGACCAACTGTGCAGCGAGGGGCTGTGAATCTTCCATCCCCTTGTAAGGGCTTCGGAATCGCTCACACCCCACTCGCTTAATCCTATATATATTTTTTTAATTGAAGGATGTTTAAGGAAGGGTGAGGTGGGTCTTTCAGCTGGAATATGTAGAAAATCTGTGAAAAAATCAGAAAAAATCAATAATTTAAATGATTTTTTTGCATTTTAAGCGACAAAATCCTCCCACACATCCCCTCCTTGGATCCAAATGTTAATGTTTTTTAACTTTTCACTTCCTTAGACCTACTGAAGTAATGTTAAGTCTAAAATATTCAATATTCCTTTTCATCCCTCCAAATTTTTTTCGTGACCCTATAATTAACGAAAAGGGGTGGAAATAAGTAGGGGGCTCTCCCCCGAAAACGGTACGTGGTGGGGGAAAACGGAGGTCATATTTGGATTCAGGAGGTCATTTTACATAAGAATCTGAAGAAATAATCTCGGGGCCGAAAAAAGTTTCATTTTGCCGCACAGTGTTATTAAGTATTTTATATATGTCATCAGGGGCAGGGGAAGTAAGGGGGGGGAGGAGAAGAATATATGAGTTTCTATAAAAAATACTTTTTTATTTAGACATTAAAATCGTTTTAGCTTATATCTTTGTTAACATTTTTACTTTCTTTTACCTATATGTATATGTTAATATACCTCTACATATAGGCCTATATAGAAAGTATTGGATTCATGTCAAAAATTCGATGTCGAGATTTTGATGGATATGCACGTTTTGAGGTCCCCTGAGTCCAAAAAAGTGGTTTTCGCGGCATAGTCTGTGTGTGTGTCGGTGAACAAAATATCTCAAGAACGAAAATATCTAGGAAGTTGAAATTTTATATTTAAGTTAGGCACCCCTCCTGGCTCGTGACACGAAGCTTTTGAACAAAATCGACCAAAAAGTACTAATACTTTACTGATGCACTTTTTGAGGTTTTTTTTTTCGATTTTCTCAAAATTCGCTCCAACGATTTTTTTTGTAAATTCAAAAAATTATTTTTTAGATTCTCTTTAAAACGTGTATTCTCATTTTGCCATTGAAATATTCTAAAGTGAGTGTGAATAGAAAAAACTCTTTTTATAAAGAATAATGCACCGTACTGTCGGGAACTAAATATATCTCGACAGAAAAGATCTGGTGGGGCAAGCACAGAACACAACTTTCGATTACCGAATGAAAGAGAAAGTTGTCTGCTGTGCGACCAGTCACGCCAGATTTTTTTCCAAACAAAATAAAAATTGGATCATATTTACATAACAGTAAATGAGGAAAATATTTTTTTTTTAATCACTATTAATTGAATTTTTATTGTGACTATATAATTTGTCTGGACTATTTGTTTGGTTTTGACGATTTTTAAAAATATAATTGAGAGCCAATAATATGCTTTAGAAAAATTTAATTGCTCAGGATATGAAGCGAAACTCTGCTACGTGAAACAAGACGCAATACCTCTAGCTCTGTGTTACTGCATACTTATAGAAAAAAATTTTTATAGATAGCGAATTTTTAGCCCCTTAATTTAAGACATTTATTTATTTTTGCCCAGATTTTTTATATGTAATGCCAATTTAAATATTTTTTTTGTTTGATATAAATAGAAATTTGCTTTTCAAATTTACAAGAGAAAGAGAGAGATAATAATAGATGTTCTTTTTTTGCAGATTTGTCTTCCGCCACTGCATTTGGGGTTCGGAGCTGAATTCAGGGACTGCAAGGAGCTTCTAGTGACCTTCACTGCCCCGAAGGGTAAGTAGAGATTTCATAGTCTAACAATACAAACACCCTCCTCCTTTATCTCCGATAATTGAAAGTTTTGTTCTGTGTTTGTACACTCACCAGATTTTTGAGTCCATATACAGTATATTCATGTCTCGACAGTAGGCCTACATTTTAATTAAAAATTCGGGAATGACTTTCAAAGATTTATTTTTCGTATAGCCTACTCTAAATAAAAAATCTGGTGTGACTGGCGCACAGCACACAACTTTCTCTTACCTTCGGTAATCGAAAGTTGTGTTCTGTGCTTGTCACACCAGATTTTTTGTGTCGAAATATATTTAGTTTCCGCCAATAGTATTAGAAATTTAAGATGTCAAAATTATAAACATGGGAAAATATTTATATTTTGTTACCATGGCAACCATTTCTCCTATCTTCCCTATGAAATACAAGAGTAAAGTGTGCTTCAAACAATTTTGAGGGCAAAACGAGAATATACATTTGAAAGAGCATCTAAAAAATAATTGATTTTTGAATTTTAATCAAAATCGTTAGAGCGAATTTTGAGAAAATCGAAAAAAACTGAAAAAGTACATCAGTAAAGTACTAGTACTCTTTGGCCGATTTTGATTAAAAGCTTATTTTTCCGGTCCCGGGGGGTGTTTAACTAAAATATAAAATTTCAACCTCGTAGCTCAATTCCTTCATGCTTAAAATTGAACACACACACACACACACACACCCACCCACCCACCCACACACAGACAGACCATGTCGCGAAAACCACTTTTTTGGATTCAGGGGACCTCAAAACGTGAAGATCCATCAAAATCTCGACATCGAATTTTTGACATGAATCCAATACTTTCTCTCTATATATATATTACATATATACATAGGTAAGAGAAAGTAAAAAAACATTTTTGGAAATTTGTCTGTGTCATTTGATCTCTCAAATTCATATTTTTATTGACACTTAGGAGTAGGATTTTGTTTTGATTTTTTTTTTCAAAATTAGCCGAAATTGTTTTTTCTTCACACAATATTTTCGGCAACTCAGGCCATATAAGATTTTTGACGATACTCATTATTTGAATATATATGTATTTGAGGTCATTTGGTGTCCAAACCCGCAACCCTTGGTATACAAGGCAGGCGCGTTACCAACTACAACAAGCCCTAGGGCCCGTGAGGGTGAGAATTGAAATAAACGATTATATGGACCCTGTTACACATTAGTGTGTCAAGCTCCAAAAAAATTAAAAATTGAGTTAAGCATGGAATATTGTTTCAAATGCTATAATTAATAGTATTTTTTATTAAATATATCCTAAAAAAATTTATATTTAATGTTACTTGTACAATTGACAAAAAAAAATGATATATAATCTAATCAAAACAATTTAAATCAGAAAAACTTTAATGTTAATTTTCTCAAATCTCGGTACCTGGCGCTTGACACACTAATGCGTAACAGTGTCCATATAGAGAAAGAGAATTGAATTGCATTTATTGAGAGAGAGAATTTGCGAGATCCAATTTTTTTAAACTCACGAGTTATAAAAGTTTCAATTTCGTTTGAAATCTCCCTTTACACTTTCTTGAATTTATAATTATTAATTGCAATTTCATATGTGCATATTTTATTTTATCCATTTTTTTACTTTCTCTTACCTATGTATATATGTAATATATATATAGAGAGAAAGTATTGGTTTCATGTCAAAAATTCGATGTCGAGATTTTGATGGATCTTCACGTTTTGAGGTCCCCTGAATCCAAAAAAGTGGTTTTCGCGACATGGTCTGTCTGTCTGTCTGTCTGTCTGTCTGTCTGTCTTGTGTGTGTGTGTGTGTGTCTGTGTGTGTTCAATTTTAAGCATGAAGGAATTGAGCTATGAGGCTGAAATTTTATATTTAAGTTAAACACCCCCATGGGACCGACAAAATAAGCTTTTAATCAAAATCGGCCAAAAAGTACTAGTACTTTACTGATGTACTTTTTCAGTTTTTTTCGATTTTCTCAAAATTCGCTCCTAACGATTTTGATTAAAATTCAAAAATCAATTATTTTTTAGATGCTCTTTCAAATGTATATTCTCGTTTTGCCCTCGAAATTGTTTGAAGCACACTTTACTCTTGTGCTTCATAGGAAAGATAGGAGAAATAAATGGTTGCCATGGTAACCGAATTTAAATCTTTTTCCATTAGCTTATAAATCAATTATTATTTAAACGCCCATCTTTTTTTCGGGAAAAAAATTCTCCCCACAAAAATTCTTCTTTCTCTTTTTAAATTTTTCTACTTTATTCTCGGCCTTTTAGCAAGTTAATTTCCATTAGGCCCCGTTTTGTATTTTACATTTGAATTCAAAAGGGGGTCCCCTTTGGAATTTTTTACGCATTTAAAATTTTTTTTTCAAAACTTTTAAAAATTTGTGTTTATTTATGAATTTATATTTTGTATAAAAAATCTAAATATGAGATTAAAAAATTTTAAAAAAAAAAAATAGTTTATTTTAAAAAAAAAAAAAATAAAAAAGTAAGAAAAAAAAGAATACTATCGGAAACTAAATATATCTCGACACAAAAAATCTGGTGTGACCAGCACAGTGCACAACTTTCGCTTACCGAAGGGTAAGAGAAAGTTGTGTGCTGTGCGCCAGTCACACCAGATTTTTAAAGTCAGATTCTTTCATATACCATTTCAAACATGTATGCTTCGGAGTTTTTTTCTCTCGTTAGTCCATTTTGTCTTTTTTTTTTTTTTTTTTTTTTTAGAAAAAACATTCACACTTTTTTCTCATTCACCCTCACACTCACACACACATTCACACAGTCTTTTCGGCAACTCAGGCCATTTAAGACTTTAGACGATAACCGTTGTAAGTAATATATATATTTGGGGTTCAGGCATTTCTATTTAAGCCATCTGGTATCCAAATGGCTTAAATAAAATCATCGGACTGCCTGGGTCCGAACCCGCGACGTTTGGTATAGGAGGTAGGCACGCATTTTGTCTTTAATTAATCTCTCTCACCATCGCTAATGTAATTCGAAATTACTAACTAAAGAAATGAATAATTTGTAAAATACTGAGATCTATAATTCTAAATGAATATAGTACTTGAAAAAGGCTTATTCTAAGCCTATAGTCTCGATCATACTTGTTCATATATTATAATATAGGGCTATTCCCTATGAATGTCTTATATTTAAATAATATTTGAAAGGTGGAACGTTTTAATTTTGTAATGAAATGAATGCATAATAAGATTGTAAAAAGTAAAAAAAATTGTTTTAGTTAACACTCTGAGTATTTGGAACGTTTCGGCTATGATTCAAGCCCTTCTGCCCTAAGCTAGAAATATATACATTATTAAATATTGTTTGTTAATAAATGGCATAATAGTACAATTATATACTCACAGTATATTTTATATTATTAACATGTAAAACAGATGTAGTCAAATTAGTTATAATGACAGTACAGTGTATTTGGTCGTATGTATCTTTAAATTACAGTACCCACAAGGGCCTGGAGCAAGCGTTGTGTGAAAAATTTTAGACATTCTCGATCTATTTAAACAAATAATTCTTTATAATTTTATTTTTATTGATAATTTTTTTTTTTTTATATTTAAATCACAGCGATTATAAAAATGTTACCATTTTATCAATTTTAAATAGATAAAAGCATCAGATTTTAAAAAAAATCTTTATTATTAATGAATTTTGATTAATTAATGACCATTGTCAAACAGGAGAGGATCAGTGAAAAGCCCTGCAATTTTATATATAGGCTTTCCCCTATAAGTCTTTTTGCCAAATATTAATAACGATGTGTCACTCTATAAAAGTAAACTTATGCCTGTTTCAAAGGAATGAACTGATAGTGAGTTGTAATTTTTTATTTTTCACTATTTTTAGGTTCAGATATTCGAATCCCTTGAGGTCGGCGGGACTGCCCTGACACTGGAGGGGATGGAGAAGCCTACACGGGGGGGGGGGGGGGGGGGGGTGTTTTCATCTCTGTCGTAAGGGTGGAGAGAATAGGATGGGGGGGGGGGGGGGGGGGGGGGGGGGGGGGGGGGGGGGGAAGGGTAGGGGCGGCAAAAGGAAAAAGGCAAAGTTCTACACGATAATAAAAACACAATTTCATGGAGAAGGGAAATAGGTACCAAAATAGAGAAAATCATATAACTTACATAGTCTTTTGATTTACAATCTTTTTGTCGGTCATGAACCAAGAGAATCGCCAGGAATTTTTCAACCTGTCAAAATCGTGAAAAACACAGCTCTATAATATAAGACTGGAAAACTTCGTTGCAAAATTACAACGGGAAGTTGGTCAGACGTGACAGACGGATGGACGCGACAGCCCACACTTCTTCCCTTCGGAAGAAAGTTGCGCACGAGCTGGTCACACCAGATTTTGTGTCGAGATATATTTATTTCCGATAGCACCTTAGTTTCAAACTTATTTTAAATGTTGACTGCTTCAAATATACTATGGTTAATCTTCGAAAATTTAGTCTCATATTTGTTCATTTTATACATAATAAGAATCGAAATCGAATACAAAATGTCATTATTATTGGTTAATTAATTTTATATGGTAAAAAGTTCCTTGAATCGAAATTAACATACATCCCTATAGGAAATTAACATTGTTTCTATGCGAAGATAAGGTGGAAAGGGAATTTAAAAAAGAGTAGAGAGAGACGATATGTTTGAAGTGAGAGAGTATATATATATGTTTTCTTTGAAACAATTAAAACAGAAATAAAAAAAAATAAATGGGAATTTAAATAATAATTGAGGTTTAAGTAATAAAATTTAACACATTTTAATTGTTATCCGTGGCTAACCATCGTTCTTTGCTAAGAATAACAGTAAGTGCTCTTCAGAAGATTTAAGAAAATGAATATCATGTTTAAAGAGCTTAAAAATATTGATTTTTGAATTTAAAAAATTTGGAGGGAATTTGGAAATAAAAAAAAAATAGTAAAGTATATATTTTGATTTGTTTTTTGAGGGTGGGATATATATTATTTATTGTTTTGGATTTTTAAAATTATATTTTTGTTATTTTCTTATTTCATATAGGCAAGTGAATAAAAATGCCAGGGCTCCCAACTGTTGTATTAAGAATTTCTATGCCCTCTGTTGTTGCAATGGTTTAATTGTATATATTATAATAAAGATATTTTTAAAATAACAGTGAATGCTTTTATCTATTTAAATTAATAAAATGAGTAACATTTTTTTAAGGCTGTGATTAAATATTAAATAAAAAAAAAATTATCAATAAAAATAAAATTATATAAATTATTTGTTTAAATAGATCAAATTTAAAATTTTCCATTCAAGCTTTGCTCTCATGTCTTGTGAGTACTTATTTTAAGATATACATACTATGTACTGTATTATAATAATTTGCTAATTGTTTTAATGTTAATAATATAAAAATATATGTGGTTATTGTTTTTTTTTATTATTTTGTGTATTATATTTTAGTTGGAGGGTGGTGTTATCTAGGAATTTAGAGTGTTAATTTTATTATTGTGATTCTTTTTGTATCATTAATCCAATTATATAACAGCCAATTGTTAGATGCTAATAATTTTGTTTTAGCTGAGTATAACGTTGCGGTAGCGATTAGGGCATAAATGTCTTTTAGATGTTAAGAAAGACTTTTACATTAAAATTATCTTCGATTTCATATTATCCATCATAAGATATTAAAATAATATTTAATGTTTCTTATGACTATATTACTTTACTAGTCAAGCAAGTACCATCATGCGTTTCCTTTGTAAGTCTTCGAATGCTTAATCATTCCTTGGTGCCTCGTTTAGAGTAGATATATCGGGTCCAACTTCTGGGATAACTTGATCCATCAGTAGACCTAACTTGTAAAAACTGAATCGAATATTTTTTTGAATAATCATACGAATAGCTCTCCAAATCTAGTTAACTGAGAAAATCGAAAAAGTAAATCAGCAAAGTACTAGTCTTTGGCCGATTTTGCTCAAATGCTTAGTGTTGCTTGCCAAGCGGGCATTGAATAGTTATATAGGTAGAAAATTAAATCTAATTTGGACAAAAATTTATACTCCGCGTTTTTTTATTACTATATCTAACAATTTGGTCATTGGATTTGTTATTATTAATAATTTCTTTGGCCAATATGACCAAGAGGATCAATAAATTGACAATGGCTTGGCTCTGATGATGGTCCAATACGTGACCGAAACGTTGGCCCTGGCACTTTATGTTAAATAAAAATTAAAAAAACGACTAGCTGCGTTGCTCATTTCCTGAAACTTAAATTGTATTATCAGCTATACACCTCAATTAAATATTAATTATGTTTTCAAAACATTTCTCATAGATATATATTATTAATTTATTATTAAATCCATATGCGTCTCATCCTTATGGAGTCTCAAGTTGCTCTTTCTCTCTCTCCATGTTTGATAATTACTTTTTTGAGATGCGAAAAGACTCTTTGAGAATTAAAATCAATGCAACAAAAATAATTAAAACTCACACCCTTAAAGCAGAATATAATCTAAGTCCAGTCGTCAAAGAGTATAGATAAAAAAAGGCAAATAAAGAAATTTTATTAAAGCTCAAATGGGGTTAAAAAAAGAGTTCTTTGATGCAAGGTGATCTCTATCAAAGTGACCATCAGAGAGACGGAATATAGTATTTTTAATTAATTTTAATGAGATTTAGTACCTTAGTTACTTGACCCACCCCCAACCCCTCGTCCTGGAATACAACTAACTGGACTTTTCAATATATAAGACTTGGTCCTTTTAGACACGAATTGAATCTGTATCCCCTCCCCCCTTCAAGTCCACCCACCCAGAGCCCAACCCCATTCTACGTAAAGGGAAAAATTAGAAGCTTGATTAATTAAAGGACTCGCTCTTTTTCACGATCAATGTGTGATCTTAATGAGAAGACCGATTTAATTAAACACCCCCTCTTCATCCTCAATCCCCTTCCCTCCCCCCGAACCCCCTCTGATCGCTCCTTTGAGATGATTGGTCTTTTTTTTATATTTTCAAAGTCGATGTGAAATTATTCTATTTAGAAGCGGAAGAGTGGAAAAAAGTTTAAAAATTTACTCAGTGAGTTTTTCATCTCTCGAAATTTGTTATTTTTAGTTAAGTTAAAAAAAAAAGTAATAATAATAAAGGCGCGACGTTTCGGTTTAATTTTTTTAGTCGATAAATTTTTATTTATAAAATTTTTTATATCATTTAGGCTTAAAAACAACGATCGAGTAGGCGTATGGTATTTCTTAAGCTCCACATACCCATATTCGGGAGAATTAAAAATAGTGAAATATTTTAAATTGTTAATTTCGTTAGATCAATTTTTTTCAAAAAACTTTTTTTATTACTTTCTCTTACCATATATATGTTAATATATGAGGAGAAAGTATTGGATTCATGTCAAAAATTCGATGTCGAGATTTTGACGGATATACACGTTTGAGGTCCCCTGAATTCAAAATAAAAGTGGTTTTCTCAACATGGTCTGTCTTGTGTGTGTCTGTGAACAAAATATCTCAAGAGCTAGGAGGTTGAAATTTTATATTTAAATTAGGCACCCCTCTGGGACGTGACACGAAGCTTTTGAACAAAATCGACCAAAAAGTACTAGTACTTTACTGATGCACTTTTTCAGTTTTTTTCGATTTTCTCAAAATTTGCTCCAACGATTTTTTTTTTTAATTCATATATCAACTATTTTTTAGTTGCTCTTTAAAATGTATATTCTCATTTTGTGATTGAAATCTTCTGAAGACCACTTTACTCTTGTACTCCATAGAAAAGATAGGAGAAATGGTTACCATGGTAACAAAATATAAACATTTTCGCCATACTTATAAATTTTACATCTTGAAAATCGAATGTACCGTACTGTCGGAAATTAAATACATGTCGACACAAAAAATCTGGTGTGCGCCAGTCACACCAGATTTTTCTTTTAAAACTAAAAATTTCACTACTAGTCACTACTATCCACGAAATACAGATAATCACCTAAATCCCGGAAAATTCTATTTTTGGTTTAAACTAACTTCGAGACTTTGATTTCTAATATTTACTCTATTTCATTTTCTATTGAAAATGAAATTAGTATAATTTTTAGAGATTCCATTAATAATTACGATTTTATTTTAAATAATATAAAATTCTTTTTTTAAAACATTCTTTCTCTCTATCTATATACTTATAAATATCGCTCCCCCAAATGCGAGAACATTCCCTAATGAGCTGATTGATGAGTTTTTTCTATTTTATTTATACGTTTAGAGCATCAAAACACAACAAATTAATAATTCCCATCAGCGCTGGTTCGGATTCTAAATTTAAATAACGAACGAGAAAAATAAAACAAAAAATAAATTAAAATGTACAAAAAGTGAATTTGCTAAAACTAAACGAATAATCTATCCCAAATGAATTTTTAAATCTCAAAGGGTGGATAAAAATAATACAATCATATGATTAAAAATTAAACAAAAACGCATAGACAACAAAAACAACGGAATTATTCAGATTGTTTCGAAAAAAGGGAGAGAGCAACGCTGAGCGAGATTATTTATACGAATCCGTATTTTTTAATTGAACACCAATTCAGATTAAAAAAAAAGTTGTTTTTGAAAATGAAGAGAGGAAGAATTCACATTTTAAATTAATCATGAAATTGATGTCCTAATAAAAGATAAAAATTGGCGTCTATGAGGGGATATTCATTGTTTTAAATTAAAATAAAAATATCTCTCCCAGCATTAGGCCTAATTGAATAGGAAAAAATGGCTTCGATTTAGCTAATATAATTATAAAATTTATTTATTTTATAATAAGAAAAATAGTAAAAAGCCAGAAAAATTTATTTGCATTGGCTTATTTGAAATAAATAGAGATGGGTCTAAATGGTCGAAAAAGACCTTAAAACAAATAAAATAATAATTAATAGTTGACTATGATGATGATATTAAATAACATTTGTTAATAGAATAATAAAAAGTAAAAAGTACAAAAAGCGAAATATTATTCGTTAATTTTACCTTCCCTTGATATAATCTTACAATATGTACAGTGAGGGACAATATCAAGTCCCACCCTGCGTTTTCTACTTGTGATTATTTCATTGTTTTTATACAAGAAAATGAAAATCTTTATTGGAAATTTTCTAGGTTTGGACCATGAAAGTTTCCATTTAAAATATATATAATATTTTTTTTTAAACAATGAAATAATCACAAGTAGAAAGCGCATGGGTGGGACTTAATATTGTCCCTCACTGTACATAAGCAGCAGTTATACCTATATCGATTTATCAATCTTTTTTCGAGATTTGGTCTTGGACTAAATTTATTAATTTTTTTTTTTTTCTAAATAAAAATATAGTTTTATTTTATTTTATTTGTTTTAAGGTCTTTTTCGGCGACTAGTCATTCAGACCCAATCCTTATTTATTTCAAATGATTCATTTCATTTGAAATAAATTTTTCTCGCTTGGTATGGGAAGCGAACCCGGGAGTCAAGGCACAAAAAATACACAGAGTTACAGCAACTTTGACAAAAATATATTGAGTAAAATTTGCTCTTATTTACTATATATTAATAAATATAAAATATAGTCTATAATTTTTTATTTGACAATTTTTTATTTTTCTCCTAAACAATAACCAGGGGCGTATATAGAAATTTTTTTCGGGGGGGGGGGGCCCGAACTCAAAAATTTTTTTTTTAAGAAACTATATTTTTTTTCACACGAAATTTTTTGCGGACCATTTTTTTCTATTGCGGAACCAAAGTTGTCCAGCCTGCGGAAAAATTTGTTGCGCTGATGTCTGTATATCCCTATATATGTATATGTGTTTGGGAAATTTCGGGGGGCCCGGGCCCCCTCGCCCCCCCCCCCATAAATACGCCCCTGACAATAACTGAAATGACGCCTCTGAGGATATTTGTGATTTTAAAGTTGTGTGTTACAGCTAGTTATTAGAGAAATTTTATTTATTATACTTGATTTTTAAGGACTTACTTTCCGAGGGGATTGTAGAAACAAAATGTAATATTCGCTGCTTAATTTCGAATGGTTTTCTCCCTAATCTATTATATGATTTTAAAAATAAAAAAAAAATATCAAAATATATTTTTATTCTCTCCTATTTGGTGGTAAGATATAGAGATCCGCAGAATGCATATGCAAATATATGATAATCGAGTTTAGCTGTTCTTTAGTGACAAAAAAAAAGTTTGTAAACCGAAGAGCAAAGTACAGCTCCTTCCTGTCTGTCTGTCTCTCACTCAGGCTTATAGTAACTTGAGTTAAGTTCGCTCAAGTTTGAAACAGGAATGCTTAAAGCAAAGAAGACAAGACTTCAAAAGCATGCCAACATCACATCATGTGGCAGTGTGTCTGTCTTATCAAGGGATGGGGGGGAGGGGAGATGGAAATGAAGACAATATATAGGTCACCAGAGTATCCGAAATTGAGGTGGAGGATTATTAGGGTTTACCTGGATATTTTCTTAATATAAATTTATTAATTAAATGTAATAAATACTCCACAGTGGTGGTGTTCATTCATCCCGTCTGATTAAAAAAAATATAGTATTTCAATTGAACTGGTTACCAATCACTTTATTTTTTAAATTTCATTTAAGGTATTTTTTTTGGTATTGAAGGCCATTTAGACCCCGTCCCTATTTATTTAAATTGATTGGTAGCCAATACAATTTAAACAAATCGCCTGGGACGGGATGCTAACCCGCGACCCTCATTTGAAATAAATAATCATATGAAATAAATAGGGGCTTAAAATGCCCTTCAATGCCGAAAACGATCTTAACAAACATTATAAACAAATTCTGAACTTTGCTAACCCGCGACCCTCATTTGAAATAAATAATCATATGAAATAAATAGGGGCTTAAAATGCCCTCCAATGCCGAAAACGATCTTAACAAACATTATAAACAAATTCTGAACTTTGCAACATTAGAAATTTATTTAAATTTTCTGCAAAATATTTTTTTTCATTTTCTGAAAACTCCTTCAGAATTTTTGTGTAATGATTAAATGCTACAATTTTTCTATCTTGGAATTTTTATTTTTTTGCTTTGTTACATTTTAAAAAATGAAAAGAAAAAAATACATGGTGAAATCTTTAGCTGAAAATCATTCTTTCTAACCGTATATTCAACATAATCATACCTCTTAAGACAGAGGAGTTATTCAAGCCGCTAAACTTTTTCGTGCATGCCTCCCTAACCGGCCAAATAGACACATGAGTTGTAAGACGTTGTCACGTCAAAATATTTCCTTATTAGAAAGTCGTTATCAGACGATGTCCATCTCACTTTTGCAAGAGACTTAAACTATAGCTTATAAACAAAAAAATCTCGACATCGAATTTTTGACATGATCGCAACACTTTCTCTCGATATTTTTCATATATAGGGTAAGAGAAAGTAATAATTTATCGAGACATTACGATTAATTATTTCGGCCAGCGTTGATATTCAAGTTATATAATTTAATAGGTAGAATATTCGTTCATTCATATACAGGATAAATAATATTATATACTAGAATGAGGAGTTATATACTGGTATATAAAAGAAAAATAATTAAACTAATTTTTTTAAGATGCCTATTATAAAACATACATTTTTTCTTTCTTTTCTTTCTCATACTTATCTCCACATTAGACTTACATCTTTCAAACAAACGATCATTTTTTAAATTTCTGTTTCTAGACATGAACATTTTTTTTTCAACAAACAAATATAATAAATCTTTTAAAGGTGCAAAATTCTTAGAAAAGAAATGCTTTCACAAACAGCAGACAACTAAAACTGCAATAAATAATGCTTAAAAAAGGGAGAGGGTGAACTTGCCCTTTTCTCTTTTGTCTTATCAAAAACTTTAAGAAAAAAAAAAAGTATGAAAATATAATATAGCCTATGACTTTCTCCTCATTTATCTTTTTAATTCTCATTCTCCACATTGAGAGTGAATGTTAAGGCGGCTACACACGTAACTGCAAACTTGACAATCATGCATATATAATCTTTTTGTACCAGCATGCACAAATTTTCTTCGGCACCGCACGACACAAGCATGCTTGTGCAAGAAATATCTTATGCCGAAAATTAACCTAAAAATGTCAAAATCGGAAGGTTATTTATTCGAAGATAACAAGAAATACTCACTTTGTTTAAAAAGAGACACAATAAATATTAATATTTAAATTGAAATTTTAAATGAATTAATATATATCAATTAAATATCAAATGTCAAGACCTCTATAAAATGGCGGAGAGTTTTGCTTGCGCAAATATGCTTGTCCATGATTAAAATTCAATCGAGCATCAAGCGGCTTGCACAATTAAAATGCTTGCGCAAAATTCTCCTACATACGCTACAGTTTGCTTGTACAAAAAGATTGCATGTGCATGCTTGTCAAGTTTGCAGTTATGTGTGTAGCCGCCTTTAGTAAACAATGATTAACATAAAAATTTAAAATTTTTGAATTTCTAAAAGATATATAAACAAACTTCTGATACCAGATGAATATAATGTGTATAGGCTAATATTATGAATTTCGGAAAAATAAAGAGGAGGAAGTTTTAAATACAAATTTTATTCATTCGTATGACAAGGGAATTCCTAAAACAATTATTCATAAATCAACATAAATTTCTAATAAATATCAGATGCAGGTTCAGCTAAAAGAAAACAACAAAATCTAAATAAAAAAAAAAAAATAAGAATAGACCTATCTCTAAACGTACTGAGCATGCATTCATGAGAAGTTATATATATTTTTGGATATCTCGAGATTTTTTCAATAAGCCCTAAATTTTCCATCGTTGATAGTTTGCTAATGTGAATGTGAGAGGCGGACGTGGTTGGTGATCGTGATGGCACGTCAACTCATATGGCCAACGTCGCCATGAGAACCGATCTTTTAGAAATCCATTCTCATAACAGTGTCAAAAATTTATAACTTAACTCAATCAATATTCAATGGACGCATTCAAATTGAAATGTGTCTTTAATGATGATCGCCATGGAGGGAATATTATATCCATGATGTCATTCATCTAAAACAGAGCGAACTCTATGAATTTGTCTTTCTTATGGTGAAGAAAAACCAGATTTATACAGCTCAATTTCGATTTAAATTAAATTAATGGCTGACATTTCGGTCTCAGGTCTAGGCCATCCTCAGAGCCGGCTGACAATAATAGTTACTTCACTTCTAAATAACTAGCTATCCCTCGGATAAGCTAGTTGACGTTCGAGTCTTTTCACATCTTGTTAAGTTACTCATATTGATAAAAAAAGAAGCTAAGTCGGAATTAATTAGCAAAGACCCAAAATTCGGTATAACAAAGGGGTAAAATTAGAAACACAAGCCTTGATTATTTTTTGGAAATTTTTAAATTTTTGTTAAAAATTTGCACGCTTACTTTTCCTCAAAAAATAATTTATTGGGGACCAAATGCCCATATTTCCCTTATATACCTCCGTGGGTCTTCCCTGATTCAGGGGGGCGGATGAAGTTGGCATAAATTTATTCCTTAGAAAACCTCTCCCGTACAAAAAATCTTTTGGGAACGGCTCGGGTAATAATTGGAAGTCCCAAACTATAGTGTTAAGAATTGATTCTGCCTCCCTCGGATGAGTGGCTTGACGAATTAGCCTGTGGAACGTCTCCCGGTTTCTTTTGATACAATATCATAAATCCAAATGATAATTAAAATTGCAAAAAAAAAAAAAAAAAGTTTCCTCATAAATTTAGTTCAGTCTTATTTGTGTTTCAATGTCACTTGGATCCTTAGTCTTTCAGTATTTTATACTTGTATTTGGTTAATTTCTGATCGAAATGAATTGGTTATTTTTTAGTTTGTCCCTGGTTAGTTTCGAAGTTGACTTCACGTGTGTGGCCTTTGTCATCATTATTTCTTCTATTTTTTTTCTCTCTCTCCGGCAAGGATTTCTTGTTATTTTCAAGTGTAAATGTTTATCTCTTTCATGGAATAACGTTGGACCTGAAGTCGTCTCCCTGTCTGCTCTACATGTTTGTTTTTACTGCAATTGCGATGTATGTGTTGGAGAGAAAGAGATAGAAAAGTGGAATTGTGAAGGGTCACTTTAACCATAAATTACCCTTTAAAACTTTCAAGTTGGCTATTCACAAAAAATTATTTAACAATTAAACAATTAAAATATACTAATGGCGTTATGAAATGCAATTCAAATAATAGGCTAGGTTCATAAATAAATACCGAATCTTCTTCTATATATTTCGAAATTTATTTATTTAAAAAATATGTATTTATCGACTAAAAAGACAAATGAATATTCAAAGTTTTAATTAACATCTTTACAATTTACTCTTAAAATATTAATTTTTTATAACTACTTGTTTTTCTAATTTTCCAAAATATTCATATGAAGATAGTGGACAGGCTGGCGGATATTATTGAGAAGGATGAAGATAAATAAAAATCTGGAAATGATTTTTATTCATCTTTATCCTTCTCAAAATATTCATATTTATCAAACTATATGCCCCTATTAACACTCGCAGTTATAATTTTGACAGTTTTTTTCTGACTACAAACGCATTTAGATTTGTAAGGTGTCCGGACCATTTACCCCCTCTACCTTCCTAACCCGAGGGGTGTCAAACATCAGAGTAGTTCCTATCAAAAAAAAAGTGCAATAAAAAGGCTATTAAACGGGCTCTGACTGTCCCTGCCGCATAAATGCGTTCACTCTAATCCAGTTTCACTGCAATAGACTCGATTTTTAATTTAAAATATACAGTAATATAACTAACTTTCTTTTACTTGCTTAAGCTTTTATTATTTTATTATCCCAACATTTTCTAATAAAAATCTTATCTTTTAGTTTAGTCATTGGTATATGAAGCCATTTAGATCCACTCTTTATTTAAATTGCTTGATAGTGATATAGGCCAAAAAGTACTAGTACTTTAATGAAGTACTTTTTAAGTTTTTTTCGATTTTCTCAAAATTCGCTCCGACGATTTTGATTAAAATTCATAAATCAACTATTTTAGATGCTCTTTAAAAAGTATATCGGTGAAATTTTTCGTGAAGTTGTTTGAAGTAAACTTTACTGATGTGGAAGCTTTCGTAGCTCAGCGCCATCTCTGAATCGCGTGGTCAAGTTGGGAACTTAGGTGCTAAGGGCAACTAAATATATCTCGACACAAAAAATCTGGCGTGACAAGCACAGTATACTACTTTCTCTTGCCGAAGGGTAAGAGAAAGTTGTGTGCCGTGCGACCAATCACACCAGATTTTTTCTATAATAAATATACTTTTAGATCTTTTTATCGTTTCGAGCACAAAAATTGTTTAGATATTACAAATGAACCTTCAAAAGCCAAAAAATAAATATTCTTGGATTATTTTACCTAATAAGTAATATTTGGATAAAACGAGAGAATGTGTAAATTGTAGAGTGGTCGAATAAGACTTTGAGTATTCATTCCTCTTTTTTAGAATTAAACATGCCGAGACGCAATCCAGATGTAAACTGCCGTCTAGTTTACATTTCGGGGGCAATTGTGGAAATATTTAGCACCCCCAGAACGATAAAGCAGAACCCTTCTCGTTCTGTTCTATCATTGTATTATTCATTCATTTTATATATATATATATATGCATCTATATATCGGCCTCCATTTATTTTCTTACGATACGAGACGGAACTATAAAATCTTTTATTGCTTTTACCGTTATTTTAAAAATATATAGATATCTCATCCCCTCTGTATTGTAATAGAAACTTGTGTTTGTTTTTCAATTACCCCAAAATATCCTTCTCACTGTATATATAATTCGAGGAGAGAGGGGGAAGGAGGCAGCCATCTTCATTCGATATGAGGAATTCTTTTGTGCCAATCTTTAAAATAAAATTTATGACGTCTAAAAACTTCCCCAACCCTTCTTGAATTTGGGGGAAGGGACTATTAAAGTCTTCAGGGCGATTTTATTAAAACGAAAAATATATATATATACCTCTGTGTGTGTTTATTTTTCTCGGATTTATTGGAAGAAGAAAATAAAGAAATATCTTAAGTGAATTTTATTACCTAGTTGTCTGTTGAATCTTCTATATATGAGTTTAAGAGAAAAAGAACCCATTTCCTTTCGATCTATAGACTTCGGCTATTTTCTACTAAATTAAGAAATAATTATAAAAATATTAAATGAATAATAAATAATACCAAGAAAAATCTGGTGCGACAAGCACAGAACACAACTTTCGATTACCGAAGGTAAGAGAAAGTTGTGTGCTGTGCGCCAGTCACACCAGATTTTTTTAAAAAGGATTTAGTTTTTTGTAGATAAAAGTATTCTGCATGAATGTAAAATTTTCTAAATTTTAAAATTAATTTTTTTTTCTATTTGACTTTTTTGCTCTTGGGAACCGTAGAGCAGAGATTATCCGGAACATTTAGAAAATAATTATAACTTCTTTTAATATTTGTTTTTTATTAAAAAAATAAACTTAAACTTACAAAGGCCATAATTATATTGAAAAACAATATAAAACTTCATTTCGAAATACAACGTTTCGGTCACTTAATGTGGAGCTTCTTCATTTAATAGGGCTTTCACTAGAAATGTCGATTTGAAAAAAAAAAAAAAAATTAAAGTTAATTTCTTCTTTACTTATATTACCTTAGAAAAAAACAAACGAAGTTTTTAGATTCTTTAACAACATTTCGGTCAATTATTCTCTTGCCTTTTTACTTTCTTTAATTTATTCTTGTTCAAAATAATACGTGCCCACGGGGCTTGGAGTAGTTGGTAGCGTGCCTACCCTCTATACCGAACGTCGCGGGTTCGCACCCCAGGCAGTCCGAAGATTTTATTTAAGGCATTTGGATACCAAATGACTTAAATTAAATGCCTGAACCCCCAATTGACAAATTAAACATACTGAGTATCGTTAAAAAGTCTTAAATGGCCTCAGTTGCCGAAAAGACTGTATGAATGAGAAAAAAGTGTGAATGTTAAAAAAAAAAAAAAAAAATAATAATAATACGTAGCTTTTATACTCATACTTGTTTGTAATTATTTTTTAAATACAATATTTTAATAAAATTATTTATTTATTTTTCAGATTTCTCCGCTATTATGAAGTAAAGCATTCTCTCTCTGTTCTCCTCTCCAAATCGTTTTGTGTCTCTTCAAAAGCCAATCTTCGTGTTGGCCTAACACTCAGGCGGAGATCATTTGGGTGAGTTGAAATTCTCATTTTTACTTTTTATCTTAATTAATGAATGACCGTCTCATTGATATTTTTATTCACTATATCTTCTTTTTTGAAACGTCACAAAAATCCGATACGACCAGTCACGTCGGATTTTTACGAAGTGAAATTAATTTGATGGAAAAAATCCCTAAGGATATTTTCTATTGCTTTTATTACATAACTATTCATTACACAACAAAATATATAAGAAAAAGTCATCAGAATTTTCACTACCTGACTCCCCTTTTATTTACCATGGTAAATAAAATAGAATCGTCCACCTTCCCCCTAACGATAATTGGAGAAGCCTAGGTACTCTCCCCTCTCTTTTTGCAATCACATTAAAATATTCAATATAATAATTCCCCCTCTCTTCTTCCACCTCCCACTTGTGACTAATTAGCCAATCACAAGGGTTGTATTCTTTGGCGCCTTTAGGCCTGCTTAGAAAAGAACACTGAGCTAGCCTAGAGAGGTTAGTAGAGGGGAGGCTATTGAGTAATGCAAACCTAAGCAACTTTTCGCAAGGAGTACCCAAGCCACCTCATTTGATTGTGCAGCCATCATAGCAGATGGCAGGCTCTCTCGCGCTCTCTTCGTTTCTCGCGGTTTTTGCCTAGGTATTTCACTTCTATATTGCTAATTATTTATTAATTATTCTCATTAATCATTCAATATTTATAATTGATAAAAAATTTCAAGAATTTCTAGATATTTTTTTTTTAATTTATTAATCACTGCCTCCAACTACAAACAACACTTATTTTTTGATGTTAGATGACGCCTTTATTAAGCCCCAGGCCCCTTTATGAATATTAGTGTCGTACCTTATATGAATACATATTGTCGTTATTTATCTAACGACAAAAAAAAAAAAGAGATTTCTCTTTTTTTTACTCTCCATTTTAATTGATAATTTATTTTCTATTTATTTTATTTTTACCATAAAATATCCCTATCTACCCTCAGTTCATGATCAAATTTTCTATACTCTTATTTCTTTATCTCATTTGATATAAGATTTATTATTATAATTCTATATGTACAAACAAATTATTTTATAAAAAACTAAAAGATATCAAGTAAATGAAGTGAATATTTTATATGAATTAGATAGGCATTTTATAAAGTATATAGCGAATCTTATTTAGTTCTTAGACTTCTTATCCAGACATGTTCACGTACTATACATTAACTCTTTATATAAACTTATATTTTGTTAAATATTGAATCAGTAGTTGAGTGCTAGGATATTCTTATTTGAAAGTAAAATTAAAGTTCAGTAATTCTTTCATCTCGTTTTTGCTAAAAGCGTTTCTGTACCTTCTAAGGCCCTGAGGCAATACAAAATGACTTTCATGCAAAAGTTGCCTATGATGCCACATTACATTTAGGCTCAAAGAAGTACATCTTCTATCTTTATCTTATATCAAGTTTTTGTTTATTTAATCCTTTACAAATTTAATTTTATTAGCTATTTCATATATTATCGGAGTCGAAAATATTTTATTTTTTATTCTTGAATTAAATCATTTGTGATATTTATTTGTTGATGGGTCAAACGCCATATATAAAATTAATGAATAATTATATTTTTAACATAGGACTACCTACTATTTTTTTTAAAATAATTTTTTTCTTAGTTTTTTTCTCTTTACTTCTCTTACCTCTTTCGAGTCTGAACCTGTCTGGATTCTCTTTGTTTTCTTAAAGAAATTACTCAATAAGCACCCTTTACTTTTAGAAAAACGGCATTTTTATAATCATCCTTCTTGCTTCAAGGTGAATTAATGAATGCAAATATTTTTTTTTAACCTTCTTTTTCTCTCCTTTATCTTTGGGTCTCATTTCACTTATATTTTATTTAAAAGTATGGTGTGACTAGTTGCACCAAATTTTTTGCGTCGACATATATTTAATTTGCCAAAATACTATATTAGAATTCGAGATGTAATTTTTTTTTTTTTTGTTCCTTTCGGCGTAAACAAAACAAATTACGCTAGGTCTAATTTTTGGATGACTTCGAGTACTAGTGCTTTATTGATGTACTTTTTTAGTTTTTGCCAATTTTCTCGATATTTGTTTTAACGATTTCATTCAAATTTTAAATATTTACTATTTACGGTATACAAAACAAACTACGATTGATCTTTTGGGAAACCTCGCATACTAGTTCTTTACTGATGTACTTTTTTAGTTTTTCCAATTTTCTCAAAAATTCGCTATGATTTATTTCAAATTTTAAATACCAATATGAAATTATCCTAGGATTCGTCTTTGGGATACTTCGAGTACTATTACTTTTCTGAGGTATAATACTTTTTTAGTTATTTCCAATTTTATCAAAAGAAAAAACCACCGAGCTCGGTCATCCCGGAACTTTATTTATTAATATGTCGACACAAAAAATCTAGTGTGACAAACACAGTACACAACTTCCAATTACCCAAGATAAGCGAAAGTTGTATATTATCGCTATGTGAACAGTCCTCCGTGTTATTTATTCATTGCACTTTCGGACTTTTTTTCAATATTTTTCTTTTTTGACGGTTATAAAAGCGACATTAAATAAAATGTGAATCTATTTGATAGAAGTAAAATGAGAAAATTACAATTAGTGTAATATTCCATTCAAATCTTGCTCTTTGAGCAAGAGGTTTGCTTTTCTCACAATTAAAATTTTTTTTTTTTGTTTATTTTTTAGAAATCGACGAATCGTCTTCGAGAATTGACACCATTAAATACATGTATGGCCAAAGGCCTATAAGCGAATAAGTGAATAAACGAAAAGTGATAAGTGTTAAGTGTTAAGTGAATCCAAGTTGAGCATCCGTCATCAGACATCGGCGACGTCAACCAGGCAGTGACTACAGCAGATTCCACGAGTGTAGCAGCTACATTTAAAGTCTGTATGCACATTTACGTGGGCGTAGAGTAAGCAGTTTAGGATTTTTCAAAATTTTATTTGACTTTTCTTATTCCGGCTTAAATATAGAATATTTTTACCTAGGTGCATGGATAGGATGTATTAATAATTAGCATTCTCCCATTTCAGAGTCCCTTTTAGATAGTTAAAGATTTAAATTCAAGATTTTTAAATTAAAAATTAATTAATTTTTAAAACTTCACTTCATTTTTACTTTTTTTTAATTTAAATTTACGTTAAGATAATTTGTCAGATTTTTTTCTAAATTCATTTTTTTTAATTAACTAAATTTAACTTTTTAATTTTTTTATTAAAGAATAGGTTTTTATATTTCAGTACCCAATGCAGGTTTCGTTTCTCAAGGTAAGGGATGGATGAATGATCAATGTGCAAAAGGTATATTAGGGATTATTGGTAATACAATATGTGGATAATGCACAGTACTCATTTCATCCCTTTACCCCACGGGGGAGCAACATCAACATATGAGACAATTCAAGTGTGCATGCATTACTATTTTAACTATTATTTTAATTCAGTTTTAGGTTTTGCGTGTATGTGATTATTAACAAATACTATTTAAGGGGATCTATCTCTTTATGTTTAATGTTTAAGAATACACGCAATTCTTATTAGATTATTTATAAATAGATAGGTTCTATATAGAGGGCGCATAATTAGAAAATCTCTACGCTCACGCATTTATATATTAATGGGGTTTTAGGTCTTCTATGTCGGAATTCTCTGATGTTCTCTTGAATTGACGTTCAATTGTGAATTGGTTCCTCAATACTGGCATAGGGTGTTGTTGTTCGTCCCATTTAGATTTAGGCAGGGCTCCCAGTAGAGGATCATTTCACTTTTGACCGTTGTTCAAGGGAAATAGGAGAATTCCTCTATCGCATGTTTCTCCCTTTCGCGCATTTGAGAGAAAGAGTGTTTTCTCTTTCTCCGGGGCTCTGTCAGTCAGTGCTGAGTTCTGGGCCTTGGTTGTTTCAGGACAGAATGAGTTAATGTTCAAGATGTTAGGAGTTCGTATAGGATGTTGTTAGCTTTTAGGGTTCTTTTTTTTCAGCATGCATCTTGAACAACGTCATTCTGTTTCTGAGATGAGCAATCAAGGGGGATCTTCAGTATTGTATTGGCCAGGCTCCCTTCCTAACTCGTGAATCTTTATCAGATCAATTATCTCTGCTCTATTTTAGTTCGCTATTAATTGACATTGATTAGGCAGGTGGGTGGAGATTAATTGATCTGTAATGTTTCTTAGTACATATGTACTGTATAGGTCCCATTTCCTCTCTACCTTTCTTTGGGTTTGTGGGCGCGTTTTCACCGTATCGTTTCGAAGTGCTATAATGAAGGCTTACCTGCCTTCCGGGAGTGTCCGCGTTTCGCGATCGTCTCAAGAAAGAAGAGGAACTTCATTTCAGAATTAGATGACCGTCCCGGTCATAGAGAGTGTGGGATTAGGTTAGCTTTTAGGGAAGCCCTCGTTGAGCCGAAAGAAGCAGTCTACAAAGTAAGTTAAAGAAATTTTCAATATTTTTCATAAAATATTACGTAGTATCAATGATATAAATTAATCCTTTAATTCTTCTTTTGTTTTAGATGGTTAGGGTGGGAGTGGGGGCTGAGATCGTCGAGATTCTTCAGGCCATAACCAAATGGATCCTTTCGTAAGTAATATTATATCTAATAATTAAAAAATTGCATAATTTAATAAAAAAAATTTTCAGTTCGGTCAGATCTTATTGACGTTCCAGATTCCAACTCCATTTTTAAGTTTTAAGAACGATATTTGCTGATGTCGCATTTCGGGGTTCCGGAGGCTGGGAAAGAAACAAAACAAAAATGTAGTAAGGTATAGTCTTGGGGTTCTCTGATATACGTATACTCATTATATATTAGACTAATTGTATATTTATTTCTTCTTTTGTTTTAGATGTTTTGGGGGGAGGTTGACAAAGAGATCGGGCAAAATCTTCTAGGCGCACAACTGAATTATTTTGTAAGTAATATTAAATTTAACAATTTAAACTTCTATTTTAATAAAGAAATTCTAATTTTCTCATTTTTTTTATAGATATTGAAAGAACATTTAAATTCATAACAAGATTTTTCAAAATCCTTCAATAGAAATAAATTTTTCTCGCTCAGGATGAGAAGCGAACCTGGGACCCTATGCACGAGAATAACCTCTTTGAAGATTTATCAGGTGTGTTATGGTTACGTCTATTTCAATGGTTTCCAAACTTTATGTTACAATAGCTACCTTAAAAATATTTAATCGTATCCCCCCCCCATTTTATAAAATAATACAAAAACAAAAAAATTTCTTGCTAAAAAATGTATATAAAAATATTTTTTTTTTTATTTATTCTTATTCATTATTTTATTTATTTATAAAACTATCAATGATTTGCTGTGTCTAACATTCGCACCTTTAAAAAAGGGAGAAAGAAGAGAGAAAATAGACAAAAATTTAGACATTATAATTAGACACTGATTAAGCAAAGAGCATACATAGCAAAAGTAAGAACAACGAACTGGAAGGTTTTCCAACCCAGATCCTATATTATTTTATTTATTAAATTATTCAATTTTTAAATTTGTTAAAATCTTAAGTAATTTTGTTAATTATTCGAAAGGTCTTGTATATTTTGTTTATTCAACATACTCACGCGCTTTTGCTATATTGTCGTCTTCGTCAACGTGCTTTTTGTTGTTGTTATTTTGCACAATTTTCGGAGTTGGTGAATAATATAAGCAAGGAGACAAGTTGGTTGGTTGGTTGCCTCCTCCATATAAAGAATAGATGACTGTGAAGATGAAATTGCTCGCGACGACGCTATTTCGGATTATCAACGAAAAGACAAGGGCGACAGACAGACAGACAGACAGACATCAAGACTCGTGCGTTTATTCCTGATGCTCTACAATGCATGTTTAATGAGGATAAGACACAAACCGTGTCAACTGCAAACCATTAGAGAGGCGGTGAACGTCACCAATTTATTATAATCAACGGCCGAATTTAAATTCTAAATAATATTCACAAACATTTTTTACTTTCTTACCTATGTATATATATGTAATATATATATTTGGAGAGAGAAAGTATTGGATTCAGACAAAAATTTAGACATTATAATTAGACACTGATTAAGCAAAGAGCATACATAGCAAAAGTAAGAACAACGAACTGGAAGGTTTTCCAACCCAGATCCTATATTATTTTATTTATTAAATTATTCAATTTTTAAATTTGTTAAAATCTTAAGTAATTTTGTTAATTATTCGAAAGGTCTTGTATATTTTGTTTATTCAACATACTCACGCGCTTTTGCTATATTGTCGTCTTCGTCAACGTGCTTTTTGTTGTTGTTATTTTGCACAATTTTCGGAGTTGGTGAATAATATAAGCAAGGAGACAAGTTGGTTGGTTGGTTGCCTCCTCCATATAAAGAATAGATGACTGTGAAGATGAAATTGCTCGCGACGACGCTATTTCGGATTATCAACGAAAAGACAAGGGCGACAGACAGACAGACAGACAGACATCAAGACTCGTGCGTTTATTCCTGATGCTCTACAATGCATGTTTAATGAGGATAAGACACAAACCGTGTCAACTGCAAACCATTAGAGAGGCGGTGAACGTCACCAATTTATTATAATCAACGGCCGAATTTAAATTCTAAATAATATTCACAAACATTTTTTTTTTTTTTGAATAATAAATTTTAATAACAAGTTAAATTATCAAATAAATTTGTTCTGAACAGTGCCGAAATAAGATGGAGGACTGTTGGGGCCCCGTCAGCTAATAATTTTTCCCAATATAATTTTATTACACAACAGTTTTAGGGCCCGGGGGGGGGGGGTATATCTTCAAAAATTAGTTCGGGCCCCCCTCCCCTGAAAAATAATTATATATAGGTTACTCCCCTGCGATGCTTGTCACTTTTAGGGTCCCGGCAAAAATTAATTTCAATTGAATTGGCTACCAATCAATTTATAATCCGGAACTAGTTCTGAAGGTTAGTATTAGTATAGCGACCACAATTTACGCGAGCTAAGATTGATGAGATTCTCTTCTTAGATTATGTGATTGGTAGGTTTGATGGATATTTAGTATAAAAAAGTAGTAATGTGACTAAACACACTTCTCTTATCTACTTGGATATTGAAAAGTTATTTATATGATGGGCTTTAGTTTGTGTCCACATTTTTTTCTGACAGTAAATCACCTCTAAAGTAATAGCGATAGTGGTAAAGCCTGCTGAACGTGGTCTTTACCACTTGCCAGACAACGCCCCCCCCCCCTGGACTCCCTTGCTCGCCTTAGGCGAGCAAATGCTTCACATTTATTCTTGCTCACTTGAAAATTTTTCAATTGCTCGTCTTCGACTATATCTCAAGAACGAAAAGAGCTAAGAGGTTGACATTTTATATTTAAGTTAGGCACCCGCCCAAGGGGTCAAAATAAGCTTTTGAACAAAATCGGCCAAAAAGTACTAGTACTTTACTGATGTACTTTTTCAGTTTTTTTCAATTTTCTTAAAATTCGCTCCAACGATTTTGTTTAAAATTCAAAATTCAATTATTTTTTAGATGCTCTTTAAAATGTATATTCTCATTTTGCCATTGAAATCTTCTGAAGACCACTTTACTCCTGTACTCCATAGAAAAGAAGAGAAATGGTTCCCATGATAACAAAATATAAATATTTTCCCATGTTTATAAATTTTACCTCTTGAATTCTAATACATGTATCTCGGTGGAAACTAAATATATGTCGACACAAAAAATCTGGTGTAACAAGCACAGGACACAATTTTCTCTTGCCGAAGGGTAAGAGAAAGTTGTGACTTCTAAAGTTATAAATGTTTTAAGTTCTCTCTAATCTTTCTCTCAAATAATTTAATTTCATAATTATTTTTTCTATAAAATAATTTTAGAAATTCTATTTATTGTATTAGATTATTTTCATGAGATCAATTTATTTCTATTGTTTGAGAGGGAAGTTGTTTTTTATTGTTCTGGGATGTCCATGTCTCTCTCACTCTCTGATCGTAGTGGGGGTTGGAAATTTATAACCGGAGGTTTTTCCGAATTGTCAATGTCCCCCGAGGGCCCCTCTCTCACTCTCTCTCTCTTAAAAGCCAAAGAGTCACTTGGACGGCGTCAGGTGAGTTAGAGAGGCCCTCCTGGCGGTTTTTTTCTACTCCCCCCTGGGTGGTCCCTTAGGTGTCCAGATGACGTTCGACGGGGATTCACACTCGCAAGATTGGCAAAAAAAAAGTACAACTCTTTAGGCATTTTTATCTCCCTCCCGGGTATAAAGTACCTTCAACCCTCCCACCATCCACCACCCTTACATCCTCCTCCTTTTCCTGATCCATATCGAGGGCGTATAAATTCTGATTAATTAGAATATTGAATGGTCATCAATGTCAAATCGTCGCTTGTTAATTAACCTATCGCCTAGCGATTTATTACCCCAACACGTGGCTACAATCACGATCATCTTGTTGCTCTCTCTTCTCTAATATGTAAATGAAGATGACTTGTTTAGTGTTTTCTCCGGGGAATTGGAGGGTGGGCTTATTTTCCTTTCTCTCTAAATTATTGTAGGGACGTTTCTAGTTAGGAAAAATTTAATTTACTCACGACATTAACTTTTTTACTTTTATTGAGTTTCATTATAAATTAATAATAAATCTTTAAGATGTTAAATATCAGAGAGAAAACAATTTCAAATTCGTTTTGAGCTCGCTTCGACCATCAATACAAAGGTCGTAGTTATTATTTTCTTGCCTCCAACAATCGAAAATTTACACAAAATATTTTTTTTTCTTTTTTAAAAAACATTCACACTTTTTTCTCATGCACACTCGCATTCACACACACATACACACAGTCTTTTCGGCAACTTAGGCCATTTAAGACTTTAAACGAAACTCGTATTTATATAATATATATTTATTTGGGGTCCAGGCCATTTGGTATCCAAGTGGCTTAAATAAAATCATCGGACTGCCTGGGGTCCGAACCCGCGACGTTTGGTATACGAGGTTAGCAGGTTAACCTCTACGCCAAGCCCCGAGGGCACACAAAATATTTACAATATCGTTTAGCATCTATTCCGAGCTGTGTTGTTCTCTATCAAACTTTCAATTTTCATCTAATATTTTAATTTGCCTGCTAATTATATTTATTTCAAATAAGGGAAAATTTTAAAAATCTTTTAATTTTATAATAAATGAAAAGGTTATATGTAGATTCATGCTAAAAGCCTGAACCAGGCATTTTTGACAAATTTTTTGGGGCCCTCGGGCTTGGTATAGGGTTTAGCGTGCTAGCCTTGTATACCAAGGTTCGCCAGTTCGGATCCCAGGCAGTCCGATGATTTTATTTAGGCTATTTGGTTTCCAAATTGCTTAAATAAGAATGCCTGGACCCCAAATACATGTATTTGGGGTCCAGGCATATATTCATTAACGGCTACCGTATAAGGTCTTATATGGGTTGCCGAAAAGACTGTGTGAATGTGTCTGTGAGTGTGAGTGTAAAAAAAAGTGTGTGTTTAAAAAAAAAATTTTTTTTTGGGAAATTCATCCATTGTTGTGATTTATAATTCTATTATTATAATATGTTTGAAGGAGGTATATAGCTGAGTGTTGATATTAGAATAGGAAGAATAAATGAGCAAGCAGCTAGTTATATTTCAATTTATTAACAAACCAGGGCCGACGTTTCGGTCACGTATGGGACCATCTTCAGGGCTACAAATGATGAAAAAGAACATTTAAGAGATAGATACAATCAATTACATAAAATTTTTATTGATTGTATCTATCTATCTCTTAAATGTTCTTTTTCATCATTTGTAGCCCTGAAGATGGTCCCATACGTGACCGAAACGTCGGCCTGGTTTGTTAATAAATTGAAATATAACTAGCTGCTTGCTCATTTATTCTTCCTATTTTATTATAATATGATAATTTTCTCGTGCTTTTGAGTCGCTTCCCGTCCCAAGCGACAAAAATTTATTTCATTTAAATTGGCTTGTAATCATTTGAAATAAATAGGGATGGGGTTTAAATAGATGCCGAAAAAGACCTTAAATAAATTAAAAAAAAAAAAAAAAGATTCTTGGTGCCGTAAAGGCAATTATCAAACTTATCAATATTAAAAATTAATAATATATTCAAATGAAAGCTTATAATAAAGATTATGACTAAAACAGCTTATGATTAATATTATTAATATAACTTATTAACAAACAAACAAAAAGAGTCGAGTTCCTTGGAAGTTAGTCATACATCTCAGGCTCGTATTTAAGTGTGTAAGTTCAGAAGCCGTTTGTTCATTGGGGGGCTCCGGCTCTTTAGCTCTTAAGGGGACCCCCGCGGCGCAGTTGAAAAGCCCCCTATTGGGTGCTCAACACATCGCCAATCCACTTCTCAACTACACCTGCCTCTCTCTTTAGGATTCAACTCTTTCTCTTTCGCTCCTTCCTCTCTTATAAAAGTCATCTTCTATAAAGGAAGAATAAACAAATTTATTATTTAAATAAAGAGAAAATCACAATTAATTTTAGTTCACTCTGCGCAGTTAAATAATATTAACAAAAAATTTTATTTTAAAAAATTTGTTTAAAGACTTTTTATTTAATTTTTTTTATTTTATTTTTTTTTTGTATAACATACTGTATATATGGACCCTGTTACGCAATAGTGTGTCAAGCGCCAGCTACCGAGATTTGAGAAAATAAACATTAAAGTTTTTTGTTTTCATTGGATTATACATAATTATTGTTTTTTTGGTCTTTGACACACCATTGCATAACAGGGTCCATATAAAATTATATGTTAGGAGCCTATTCAATTGGACGCGAAACTCTGATTTCCAACATAAGAGGCGACATCTCTACCATAATATTGCAAAACGGCCCCGTGGCCGAGTGCCCTTAAGTTTTTACTTTCTCTTACCTCTATATATAATTATATGTTAATATATATAGAGAGAAAGTATTGAATTCATGTCAAAAATTCGATGTCGAGATTTTGATGGATATACACGTTTTGAGGTCCTCTGAATCCAAAAAAGTGGTTTTCGCGTCATGGTCTGTCTGTGTGTCTGTTCAATTTAAAGCATGAAGGAATAGAGTTAGGAGGTTGAAATTTTATATTATAGTTAGGCACCCACCTGAGGCGTGAAAATAAGCTTTTGATCAAAAGAGATAAAAAATTACTAGTACTTTACTGATGCACTTTTTCAGTAGGATAAATAGGAGATATGGTTGCCATGGTAACAAAATATAATTATTTTCCTATACTAATAAATTTTACATCTTAAATTCTAATATAACGGCGGAAACTAAATATATGTCGACACGACAAATCTGGTGTGAAAAGTATAGAACACTTAGGATTGATATTTGGGAATATATCATATATAAATCCCCTATTATGTGAACCTCTGTGTTCCGGTAAATATATTGATCAATTCTACAGTTTTTTCCAATTTTCACATATTCTTAACAAAAAGATTTAAACTTTTGACCGTTTGATCTTGTTGAAACATTTTGTAAATTAAAATTAAATATACAAATTAAACACTAGGTTATTTGTTTCAAAGGTAATCGAATCACTTCTGATGATGACAAGGAATTGTTGAAATACGTATTAAGTGTTAATTTTAAATTAATAAAACCTTTGAAAAAAATAACCGAGTGTAAATTTTGTATATTTAATTTTAATTTATTTTTATCAATGTTCTAAAATCTTGATATATAAATTTTTTTGCAATTTTATAACTTTTTAAGACCCCCTATGTCTTCGGGGTACCATCCTGGCGCCTGGACTTAAGTGCGACTATGGACAATAAAAAAAATTCCAAAAAAGAAATAAATATTATTTTATTTGTTTTAAATTTCATTTAGAAAAATGCCTTATCTGGAAATCAAACTCGAGATTCCCATCGAGATAATAATGAAGAAAAAAATTTCTAAAAATCTTCGGATATTTAATCATCTCGTCGTTTGTGGCAGTTTTATTCGCCTCGTTAAAAATGTTAATTTAAGACGAAGATATTCGCATGACATGGAAAGAATATACAGGGTGGTTCTTGTAAAAAAAGAAGCGATAAGAAGAGGAGGATGTACCTTTTACAAGGGGTCCTAAATCATTGCTACCCTTGATGGGACGTTTAGGAGATACAGCATCCCTTGGCGCCAGAACAGTTCTATATAAACGGAACCACCCTGGTAGCTAAGTGTGAATTTAAAACAAAAATAATTTTTTGCGCCCGTTATCAGTTCAGCCCTCATAAAATAGTATGAAACTAATTTAATCGTTGTTGAATATGTATCGTTCATATAACACATGGAACACATTTCAAAAATATGAACAAAATTTTTAAATTCAAGCATATATTTATAGGAAATACTTTAGATACTGTAATAAAGTAGAGATTACTCTGAAGCTAGGTGAAGCAGCTGATGGAATTAAAGAAAAAATTTTTTTTTTTCAAGTCAACGTTTCCGTTACCATTCTCAAGTAGAATATATCTATTAAGGCATTTTTGTGGCAAGTCCCCAAAATAGTGGTTTTGGCAACATGGTCTGTCTGTTTGTCTGTGTGTCTGTCTATATGTCTGTGAACAAAATAATTCAACAATGAAATATTTCAAGAATGAAAAAAGCTATGAGGCTGAAATTTTATATTTAAGTTAGGTATCCCCCTGGGACGTGTCAAGAAGCTTTAAAAAAAAATCGGCCAAAAAGTATTAGTACTTTATTGATGTACTTTTTCAGTTTTTTTTTTTAGATTTTCTCAAAATTATCTCCAACGATTTTGATTAAAATTCATAAATCAATTATTTTTTAGATGCTCTTTGAAATGTATATTCTCATTTTGCTGTTGAAATTTCATTTTTTTTTTTTTTTTTTAAACATTCACACTTTTTTCTCATTCACACTCACATTCAGAGTCTTTTCGGCAACTTAGGCCATTTAAGACTTTAAACGATATCCGTTATTGATTATTATACATATTTGGGTCCAGGCATTCTTATTTAAGCCATTTGGTATCCAAATGCTTTAAATAAAATTTTCGGACTGCCTGGGGTCCGAACCCGCGACGTTCGGTATAGAAGGTAGACGCGCTACCAACTACTCCAAGCCCTGTGGGCAAATTTCATTTCAAAGATAGATTTCATAAGATAGGAGAAATGGTTGCCCTGGTAACAAAATATAAATATTTTCCCATGTTTATAATATCGGTTGAAACTAAATATATGTCGACACAAAAAATCTAGTGTGACAAGCACAGTACACAACTTTCAATTATTACACGTTTTGGTGTGCGACCAGTCCCACCAGATTTTTTAAACATAAGAAATAAAAGATAATAAAAAACAATTAACATAGAATGTTGGAAATCTAAAGCCCAACAATTGTAACTATTAATTTAAGTGCCTTTTTTTATATGGTCTCTTTTTTTGATGTTACTTTGTTATTTTGGTTGGTTCCCTTCGGATGTAGAAAAAAGTAAAAAGCTGCGATGTCGATGGATTTCGTAAAACCGATGAACGATGCGTTTATTGTCTCTCCTGGGAGAGTTGTTTTCAGAAGGGGGTAAGAGGGGGACGAAGCACACGGGGGCACTCGAGGGGCTCAACTTTTCTCAAGGAGGGGATCTCGTCTATACTCTATTTCTTTCTAAGCCAGCCAATGTTTTATACTACGTAGATATCACCACTACTAAAACACTTTTATTTTGACCTTTCTTTCGATAATTTTATTAACAGAGTAAAAAAAAGTAAAAACAATCAAATTTAATTTTTGGTTAACTTTTGGATACCAAATGGCTTAAATACAATAGGTAGGCTTCAAAAGATTGAGATTGAGAATGAGAATGAGCATGTAAAAAATAATTGATTTTTGAATTTTAATCAAAATCGTAGGAGCGAATTTTGAGAAAATCGAAAAAAAAAAAAAATCTAAAAAGGTGCATCAGTAAAGTACTAGTACTCTTTGGCCATTTTTGTTCAAAAGCTTCTTGTCACGTCCCAGGAAGAACTTAAATATAAAATTTCACCCTCCTAGCTCTTGAGATAATTCGTTCACAGACACACAGACAGACACACACACATGCAGTCAGACTATGTTGCATAAACCACTTTTTTGGATTCAGGGGACCTCAAAACGTGTATATCCATCAAAATCTCGACATCATATTTTTGACATAAATCCAATACTTTCTCTCTATATATATTATATATGTATACATAGGTAAGAGAAAGTAAAAAAAAATCCTAAATTAAAAATTTAAATAATTAACCTTTTTTAATAGTCCTTATTTATTTTCCTTTTTCTCTTCTTCCTATCATTTTAATCCTGTTCCTTTTCTATTTATTTATCGTATATATACACTTTATTCTCAATTGATATAAATCACTTAATTTATTATACCCTAATATAAAATCTTAAAACGTTTTAAACAATTAAACAGGGTGTCCGTGTTTGTATCTTTATGGTCACACACATGGATATTTAGAAATTAAATTTAAAATCGGGATGTTGGTTGTAGACGACACAGACAGAGAGAGAGAGAAGCCAAAAGAAGGGTGGGGGGAAGTTTATGGCGACACAACAGAACCGGGTCTCTCTCTGTCTCACTCTGAATGCATTACATTTAATGCAGAGGGAATGAGAGAGAGAGAGAAAGTCAAGGTGTTAGAGGAGCCATCTAAAGAAAAGACCGACTCAAGAATTTTTTGTCTCTTCCTCCCCCTGTTCAGAAATATATATATTGAATGGTATTTACTTTATAGTCAGGATTGGAGATGATATACGTATATACAGGGTGTATTATAAGTTAAGTCCCCTGTTATACTGTAGAATCAATCTTCAATTCATCTCGATTGCTTTCTTTTTTAAATTTTTAAATTCAAGATGTTTTTCCGTTTTTTTTTTTAATGGTATCCCATTCAATTGAAATAAATTTTTTCGCCAGGAAAGGGATGCGAACCCTCGAGAAACTACTAATGCTCTACCTCTGAACCATAGGTCAAGAGCATCTCGACTGTTTAAAAAAGTTCTAAAGAAAAAATCTGGTGTGATTGGTAGCACAACACGTTTCACGGCGGTGCCTAACCTAAATATGGACGATGTTATGCATGAAGAAACCAAGCGCCATTAACCTAAATCTGAGATAAGAAGCACAATTGGAGACAAAACCAATGATCTTGTTTTATACAAAAAACGTGTACAGAGTAATAATTTAAATAAAGAGGTAGATCTTTTTTTCTACAAGATGGCGGTCTTATCACAATTTTGATCCTAATGGCGCTTGGTTCCTTAAAGTATAACATCGTCCATATAAAATTTCAACCTCGTAGATCAATTTCTTCATGCTTTGTACACAGACAGACAGACAGGCACAAAAAAACACCCACAGACGGACTATGTTTCGAAAACCACTTTTTTGGACTCAAAACATGTATAACCCTCAAAATTTCGACATCAAATTTTTGACATGAAACCAATAGACCTACTTTCTCTTTCTCTCTCTCTCTTTATATATATATATAAGAGAAAGTAATATTACTTCAAATTTGAAAACGCTTAATGTTCAATGACTGACAATTTTTCTTGGATAATCAGCTTATTTAACAGAATGTATTTCTAATTTTACTTTCGCTAAGTTTTTTCCTGTTTTGGTTCTCGCGTTTTTAGTAATTTCGTGCCCCCCTTTCCCACCAGGTTTAAAAAAAATTGGTTCTATTTTATAGATAGAAACTAATCCTCGATTTGTATAAATTTTCACAATAGATTTTTCTGTTAATTTGGTGTACGTACCCCCGCCCCCGTGGCAAGGGCGGATCCAGAGGTGTTTCTCGGGGGGGGGGGGTAATCTGGTGTGATCGTCGCACAGCACACTATTTTTTTTTAATTTAGGTAATTTAAAAGCGCATTCAGTACTTGTTTGCCAGAATATAAATACACATCAAATTTTTAAGTATTAATTTTAAAAATTTTACATTAAAAATAAGTTTTTTTGCGAAAAAAAGATATTTTTTTCGAATCTCGGGGGGGGGGGGTAATTACCCCCTTTACCCCCCCCCCCCCCCTTGTATCCGCCCTTGCCCCGTGGTCGAGAAGTTAGAGGTTTAGACAAATGTCAATAATGATAATCTTTAAAAGACAAGGGATATATTTTTTTAAATTTATTCTGTACATACTTGAACTCCATCCTACAAGCTTGGCAAGGAACTAGTCTGATTTAATGTTTTTTTTTATATAAATTTTTTATTTTCAAAAAATTTGGATTCAATTTAAAAATAGCAGGTATTTTTGACACTCTTTTGATACACCCTATATATATTTATTTTAATATATGTTAAACTCGTCTGTCTGTTGTTTATTTACATTAAAAAACAATCCGAATGAAATTGATAAAATTCATTCATGTAAATCGAAGGCCCAAAAATAAAATAGTCGCGTTGACACTTTGTGGTCCCCTCATAAATTGTCCCAAAAGGGCGGGACAATCATCACCTATGCTTAAACATTTCATTGGGAAAAAAAATCATGACACGCCGAATAAAAAAAACAAAAAAAAAAAAACAAAAAAAAAACAGGGGTTTTGTAACGTAATTATATCTGAACAAAGAGCTTCAAATGAACAACTGGCATTGAAATTTATGATTCAGTTAATATTTTGAATGTTAATTTCATTTGGTGAGAGGTTAAATTATGCGCCTCTTTTATGTATCAAAGAATCTTGGATAACTTTTAATTATTGTTAAAAGATTGTTATATCGTCTGCTGGGGGACAGTGCTGAGTAGTGAAAGTCCGAAAATGCAATTTTTGTATTAAGGGGGTTCAGGAGGTAGATGTTTTTCTAGATAAGAGGACGTTGTGTGTCTTAAAAAGTAAGCCAAAAAAAAAATATCTATTATGAAAATTTGCCAAGAGATGGCAGAGTGGTAGCAAATAATGTAAGGCATTTGGTTGTTTTCATTGATCTTTTAAGAATGAATAGGCCTACTTTATAAATGTTATTATATATTATATTTTGTTTATTTTATATATTGTTTTGTTGAACACCTTTATACTTTGATGTTTCGGTAACCATAACAGTTGCCATCCTCAGTGGCAATGAAAGTTTTTTTAACGTGTCCCTGTCATATATAATAATAGAGTAATGCATAAGAAGCATTAGCCTGAAGCGCTCAGCAAGAATTATTATTTTTTTAAACAAAGAATTATATATATCATGTGTTGGTCCATGAAGTAATTATGAAAAACATATAACCAAGTATTTATTAATTTAAATAAGCGAAAAATGTAGGTCCCGCCGGGAGTCGAACCACGGATCCGTCGATTTACGCTCAAGTAGTAGGGCATGTTGAGCGTAAATCGACGGATCCGTGGTGCGACTCCCTACGGTACCTACATTTTTCGCTTATTTAAATTAATAAATATTTGGTTATAAGTTTTTTTATTATTTTTTTATATTAAATAAATGCGTCAAATGGAAAATAATAATCTCAATGAGCTTACACACAAATACTAGTACCATTCTCACACAAACGAATATATTATTTCTATATGCTTTTTTTCTTGTTACAGCATGTTCAGAATGGCTTCAAACCTGGATAGCTTTTGAGCACCAAATCAGTACGGAAATATTCGTTCCAGGCCAGATGTTGTCCGAGAGCTGGTCGGTTTTAATTAAAGAAATCCTTGCCTTAATTGGTGGGTAACTTATTAAATTTTTACACTTTTAATTCATTTTTAAATTAAATAAAAGCTGATATATAAATCTCTGACAAATTCAAAGAGGTAATTATTAAAAACATGACGAAATGATTTCATTTGTAAGAGTTTAATCGACTGTCAATTTATCTTAATTTTAATAAATCTGACTTGTTGAGATTTATAAAGAAATTGAAAAATATATTTTGTGTTTATAACAACAATCAAACAACACTTTTTAATTTTGCTATTTCAAATATTTGATTTTTTTTCTCCATATGCTTGATTATGGACAAAGAATCTCTTTTTTGCCCTTTTGGCTACTGAGATCATTTAGGGGGCATTTTTCCTCCTTTCGCGCATTTGAGAGAAAGAGTGTTTTCTCTTTCTCCGGGGCTCTGTCAGTCAGTGCTGAGTTCTGGGCCTTGGTTGTTTCAGGGCAGAATGAGTTAATGTTCAAGATGTTAGGAGTTCGTATAGGATGTTGTTAGCTTTTAGGGTTCTTTTTTTTGAGCATGCATCTTGAACAACGTCATTCTGTTTCTGAGATGAGCAATCAAGGGGGTTCTTCAGTATTGTATTGGCCAGGCTCCCTTCCTAACTCGTGAATGATTATCAGATCAATTATCTCTGCTCTATTTTAGTTCGCTATTAAATGACATTGAATAGGCAGGTGGGCGGAGGTTAATTGATCTGTAATGTGTTTTATTATAAAAGAGTGTCTGTATGTGTTCCATTTTTTTTTTTTAACTTTCCTTGGATTTGTGGGCGCGTTTTTACCGTATCGTTCCGAATTGATATTATGACGGCTTACCTGCCATCCGGGAGTGTCCGCGTTTTGCGACCGTCTCAAAAGAGAAGAGGAACTGCATTTTAGAATTGGATGGCTGTCCTAGTTTTTAGGATCAAGCCTTCATTGAGTCGAAAGAAGCAGTCTACAGAGTAAGTTAAAAAAATTTTAATTATTTCCCAATATACAGTATACACATTATCAATCGAAGACACTAATTGTTTAATTCTTGTTTTGTTTTAGATTGTTAGGGTGGCCTCTTCCAGGGGGCTGAGATCGGCAAGATTCTTCACATTATCCAACTGAATTTTTTTTTTTTGTAAGTAATATGAAGGGGTCTTCCCAGTTGAACTTCGTTTATCTTGTTAGTTTATCCTATGCAACCCATATTAAAATAATCACTTAAGTTCAATGTTGAACTTTGTTTATATTATCGGATATAAATCTAGCCTTTAAAAATATGGTGTGACTGGTCGCACAGCACACAACTTTCTCTTACCGAAAATAATCGAAAGTGTGATCTGTGCTTATAAACGTGGGAAAATATTTATATTTTGTTACCATGGCAACCATTTTTCCTATCTTTCCTATGAAGTACAAGAGTAAAGTGGTCTTCAGAAGATATCAATGGCAAAATGAGAATATATATTTTAAAGGGCATCTAAAAAATAATTGATTTTTGAATTTTAATCAAAATGGTTGGACAGTAAAGTGCTAGTACTATTTGGTCGATTTTATTCAAAAGCTTCGTGACAGGTCCCAGGGGGGTACCTTACTTAAATATAAAATTCCAACCTTTTAACTCTTGGTTCTTGAGATATTTTGTTCACAGACAGACACACACACATATAGACACACACTCACAGACAAACCATATCGCGAAAACCACTTTTTTGGATTCAGGGGACCTCAAAACGTGTATATCCATCAAAATCTCGACATCGAATTTTGACATGAATCCAATACTTTCTCTCTATATATATTTTACATATATACATAGGTAAGAGAAAGTAAAAATACATCAGCAAAGTACTACTAGTTCTCTCATCAATTTTATTCAAATTCTTCAAGTTAACTGTTATATCTGTGAATAGCTTAAATATCAAATTTCAATTTCCTTTCCGTTCTTAGGATACTGTATTTTGTCCACAGACACACGGACAGACCATTTTTTTCGACTAAAACCTTGTCATCGAATTTTTGACACGATTTCAATACTTTTCTATTTATTACTACATTACAGTATATAAGAGAAAGTAAAAACATTCTATGTATTATTAGCCACCTCTGGCTTGGCCTATTATATTATTAATTAATGATTTTATTTACAAATATTAAGATTGGGACCCACTAAGTGGTTTTTTGTCTACATATATATATGATCTATTCGAGAGTTTTATTAATACAAGATGAATATGAAATCAAGCATTAAAAGATCCCGCAGAAAATTCTAGGTTACTGTCCTTCTAGGCTGTCTCTCGGAGATGTTTATGAGCATTTTAAAAAACTTTTGTATTATTGAAAAAATAATGAATTTTTTTGGTCTGGAGAATGTTATTGCTGATAATTTATTGCATTTTGTAAAGTCTCATTTGGCGCCTGGGCAAGTTTTTTTTTTCAACTGCTTGTTATTTCAGGATTTAATTTTTTTTTTTAAATTGCATGAATGCCATTTCTTTTTTCTCTCTATAATGTATTGCTTTTCAATGTTTTAATTTCCATACATAGTTTTTGAAAATAAAAGCATAGAATGTAGTCTGGGGAGAGGATTGGAGAGAGAGAGATAGAGAACAAACAGCTCCCGAAAAACAAGGCTTGGATTTATACATTAAATATTTATTAAAAAAAAAAAATACTAAAAATGGTTTGACAAGATTAAATAAATTGAGATTGTACTTTCTTGTAAGGTCTTTAATCAAAATAAAAAAAAAAAAATTAGCTAAATTCTGGGATCTATTAAATAGTTGATGTTCAGCAATTAGAATGATGAAGGAAGAGAGGATGTCAGCCAAAAAAGGAGCCTCTATCGAATAAAAATCTCCAATCAGAAAACGTTTCGGGTTTAATTAGATAAAACCATCATCAGTTCTTTAGAGATTATTGGCAATCTCAAGATGCACACCATTGAGATGCAGATAGAGTTGTTATATATAAACATATACAAAATTATATAAAAAATACAAAAATTGCATATCAGTTGTCAGATGCGCATCTGACTGAGTTGACTGATGAGCATCTGACAACTGATATGCAAATTTTGTATTTTTTATATAATTTTGTATATGTTTATATATAACAACTCTATCTGCATCTCAATGGTGTGCATCTTGCCAATAATCTCTAAAGAACTGATGATGGATTTATCTAATTAAACCCGAAACGTTTTCAGATTGGAGATTTTTATTCGATAGAGGCTCCTTTTTGGCTGACATCCTCTCTTCCTTCATCATTCTAATAAATAGTGTTTATATAATTATTCATTTAGAAACCAACGAATGTGATTAAGTAGATGGCGTTCACCAGTTACCTGAGATAAAGCTGGATGCATGTTTTATGCTTCCCTATGATATTATTCCCCCACATGGGCGTAACTAGGAAATTTGACGGGGGGGGGGCTGAAAATTGACTCAATTTTTCTTGGGACGGGGAGCCCCTCTACCCCCCCCCCCCCGGACCCTCCTAGTTACGTCCATGTTCTCCCACCTTTTGCGGCGAATTGTCATACTTCTCAGACGAATCCATTTATACTCATATTCATAGTCGTTCCTTGAGGAAGAAGGAATCCTTATATCTATACAATTATATAGGGATAAGGATTCCTTGTTCCTCAAGCATTGACTATGAATAAGGGTATTAATTAATCAAGGAAAGAAGAAAAATAAATTTTTATATATCATTATATAATCATATCATGATATACAAGTAAAATGATTATTTGCTTACATTTATTTAACTGCGAAAATACTGAAGCCAATTGAAAAATTCTTTGACTACAACATTTTTGTTTATTCTGGATTTAGTAACATTATCTTGATGTGTCTAGATTAATTATTTACTGCCAAATTAAGTTATAGAAAACAATTCCACCAGGTTGCTTGTAGCGTCTGTTATTGGGGTAAATCCCTCTCGAGCCAAGAGATGTGATTGAGTCATTCTAGCTGGTGCAAAATCCACCGGAGATCAAAATATTCTAACACTTTGTTATATAATAGAGCGATAAGAAGATAGGAGAATCTTCCTTGCGTTTGATTAGACACTCTGTTGATGAAGAAAATTTTTTAATACTATAATTATCAAGGTCTTATCCGAAATAAAATCTCATCCTTAACTGGCAAATTTGTCGAATAAATTATAGAATAGAATTGAATTCATTAAATTAATGATGGAAGAGAAGAGTGAGATTCTCTCTCATTTGACAAGAAGTCATTCTCTCTTGAGAGAGAGAAAGAGAAAAGGAAGGAGGAGGAGGAGGAGGAGAGAGGAGAAAGGAATTCTCACAAGTCAACAAAGTTGTCTCTTAGGGGACTTGTCTGTCTGTATGTCTCTTTCTCCATTGCTAATCATAGATAAGCCTTCGGTCTTACGAATTATTCATTTCTCTACTTTGTCATTCTCTCTCTTATTTCTCTAATTAGAAATATTTACATTAATATTTAATGTATTTTTACTTTCTCTTACCCTATAAATATATAAGAGAGAAAGTATTGCGATCATGCCAAAAATTCGATTTTGAGATTTTGATGGATATACACGTTTTGACGTCCTCTGAGTCCAAAAAAGTGGGTCCTGTCTGTGTGGTTTGAAATGTTCTATTTGAGTTAGGTAGAGGAGAGGGGGTCACATTTCAACAATTTTTACTTTAGAATTTTTTGTGAAGAAATATTACAAGAAGAAAAATTACATCTTATATTTAAATGTTCTTTTCACTTATATCACGTTAAACATATGAAGGTTCATCCTATAATCGCTAGTTCCAATTTAAGTCACCAACTAGCGAATTGAAATCCTCAGTTTCCCAATAGTATGGAAATTTTTTTTGTGGTTTTATCAACTATTGAATCCTATATTTTAGTGTAAAAAATCATGAGTGACTGGCATCACAGCACACAATTGTCTGTTGTGTTGCGTTCTGTGTTTTACACACCAGATTTTTTTTTTAGTTTTTAAATCCAGAGAAAAAATCTCTCACACACACACACACACACGCTGACACAATTCCAAAAATACTTTTTTTTGTACTTGTTCAACTCAATATTTACCAGTATTTATGAATATTTTTCCATTTCTTTGCACTACAGGCGAAATATTATAATTTCTTAAATTTTTTTGTCACAAATTTGATTTCTTTAGAAAAGAAATTCTTGGGGATTTTTAAAATCATTTCTACGTTTTCTCAAACGATTATCTTCTTCAAGATGTTTCGTATTTGATTTTAAACTAAAGATTAGATTAGCCGTTAAAATAAGTTAGTATGAAAAAAGCTTATTTGAAAACTTCTTCCAGCTATAATTTATTGTTAGTGTTGATAAATTAATTGAATTAGGCTAGTTTGATTTTCTAATAGGCAATAGTTTTTTTTTCAGAAATTAAAAAAAAACTATAATACAGTATTATATTCCTCTTAGCATCAATAAATTCCCATTTGAACATATTTTCCACTCTAGATAATTTTAATTAATTAATAATTATTAAGTAAAATAAGACCCACTTAAAAACAGCATTGAATCCTAGGTTATAAAATATCTATATCTTTTTAATCAGAAGTCTTCTGATTCGTTTGAATATATTAATATTTATTTACAAAGAGCTAATAAAAAAATATCCCTTTGCCCTTTTAGAAGACAATTAAGGACCGATTTGATTATCATTGAAATTTATAGGCGACATCTAATCTAGAACTGAATTCAGGCATTGAATATTGAAAGAAAAAACACCGAGACTTTTAATTAAGGGCAGGTCCTCCCTCCGAAATCCGCCCCTCTTCTTGAGACCCATTTAGAACCATAAATTTATTTTTTTATCTTTAATTTAAAATGAACAATAATAATTGGATATAGAAATATTGAAGCCATTTTAGTATTTATTTTTATTTTTCTAAGTTGCATTCCAAAAGAGATTCATTTTGCGATGGAGAAAAATAAAAGGAAGGCCAACAACAACAACAAATAAACAAACAAAAGGAATAAATATCAAAAGTTGCATTTATGCAGTGATGGAGGAGGGGAAATTCTCTTTGTGTTTTGTGAAAATTTATTAGAATTGCACAAAATTGTCCAGAGAAATTCACAATTAAAAACATTTCTGATTTAAAAATAATAAATTGCATATAAAATGTTTTAAAGTAAGTTTGAACTTGCAAAAACAATATAATATTTTATTAAAAGTATTCTGCCGGTCTGTCATTAAGGAATTTTTATTTATTTTTTCTCTTCTAGTAACTTATATCTTCTTTTTTTTTTTTATAAGGAAAAAAAAATTTGTTATAAAAATTTGGAATTTGATTAAAAGAAATTTTTATATTGGCAATGTCACAATTAATTGAGTAAAATAGGAATTTTTTAAAAATTTCTTTTAACGTCTTTTTGGCATTTAAAGCTAGTTAGTCCCCGTGAGAATAATTTTTTTCATATGAATTGGCTATGAAGCATTCGAAATAACTAGGAGTGGGGTCTTAGATGCCCAAAAAATACCTTAAAATAAATTTAAAAAAATAAATAAAGTCGACTCTCGATAATTCAAACATCGATAATTCCAATTTTTCGATAATTCGAACTCTTCAGCTGTAAACTTCGGTAAATCAAAAAAATGCTGTGTGTTTTTATTCGTTTCCTTTCTCTAAATCTTTTTCGGGAAAAAAGGAGCATATAATATTCTAAAATTCCCAAAACCCCCCTCTCCCTTTTCCCTTTTTTTTTAATATCTTTTTCTTTTTTTTTTTTTTTTTTCTCCCCTTTTCTTTTTTTTTTTTTCTTCCTTTTTTTTTTTTTTTTTTTTTTGGAAAAAGGTTTTTGGAAAAGCAAAGATAGACATTAATAGACATCCAAATAACGTCAACAAAGAAGTTGGATATAGGTTTAATAAAATGTGGAACATTGTGTTGAATGAGAAAATTTGTGACTAACTTCATGGGAATGAGTGAAAATGGCGGAAAAATTTGTATCTAACTTCTTAAGAATGCCTGCAGATGGCGCTGACGTCGTTGTATATAAAAAGGCACGTAACGGTCGTGACGGTTAGTTCACATAAAATTTATGTAAGGTCATACATATTCTCAAAAATATACAGTGTATTAAAAACTTAATAATTCGAATTTTTTTCTTTCCTCTTGGCAATTCAAACTTCTTGATAAATCAAAAACTGGATAATTCAAATTTTTCTGTGGTTCCTTGGATTTCGAATTATCGAGAGTCGGACCAATAAATTTTTGACTCCCCTAAACAAAGAAAATGACGTTCCTGACAGCTCACAGTCATATTCGTCACTATTACCAACCTTTTGACAAATGAAATTTTTTTTTTATATAATAGTAACTTGGATGTCTATCTAAAATTTTTTATTCCAAAAATTTTTCTTACATCTTTTTAACAATTACTTGAAATCATTGTGTATATTTATAGAGATAGTTTCTTCAATTTGGGAATTCCAATAAGTTCCTCCTGACAGTGTCAAAATATCATTCATATAAACTACTCCATTCTTCAGCTTCTTGTCGAATAAAAAAGAAAATATCATTTTTGACTAATTTTCACCCTTTCTGAGATAGCGGAATATTTTTTTAAATTTGAAAATACATTCAAAGGAATTGAATTATTGCAGCTTTTGTTTATTAGTTATATTTATTTGCTAAAAATAATTTTCCCTATTCAAGTACTTAAAAAGTAAAGTGCTGAAAAGGGAATGAAGTTAAAAGAGAAAGAGAGAGAGTAGAAATGGCCAGCAGCAGCAGAATTCTGCCTCTCTCTTAATGGAATTTGTAGGCAACATCATATAGAGCCCTTTAACGCCCTTATTCTGAATTTAAATTAATCACCTTTAATTAATTAAATGCCATGAATGCGAAAGTGTTTGAAAAGCGGGGGAGAGAAGGTTTCAGATAAAATCTTGACTAAGAGAGAGAGAGAGAGAGAGAGAGAAAGCGTTTATAAGTCTGTAAAGTTGGTCGTCCTGAGAGAGTGTTTTCCCATGTAAAAATTCATCATTTGCTAGAACAAATGATCACATCTCGTCGAAACTTTTAAAACAAAGTACCGAGAACTTGACAGAAAAAAAAATATTAATATCAATTGAAATAATGATAAACTTAAAACTTATTTTAGAAGTAAAAGGTTATATCTAATTTTTAATTTCATTATTAATATCTATTCCTCGAAAACCTGAATAAATGAATTAGTAGAAACGATAGGTCAAATCAGCCCAATGAAAATATATAAATAATTTTGTTTTATTATTATAATTTCCAGAACTCCGATCAGACCGTTTCGGCCACAATGCTGTTTGCCTTCCTCAGTGAGGGCGGATAAAGATATTATAAAGTATATAATTTATGCCTTATATCATTTAGATCCACCCTCAATGTTAGGCAAACAGCATTGTGGACGGTCTGGTCTGAGTTCTGAAAATTATAATAATAAAAAATATCGACGCTCTAATTAGCAAAGTGCCTAACTCCACTTTTTTCGAAAATCATTTTTTTGTATTTTCTGTTGAAAAATATCATTCTCCTTATGCCCTGAACTGGGTAAGAGCGTAATTCAATCGAAAAGTTGCCACACGAAAAGTGTTTAACAGTGGCTAACAATGACAATGAAATGTTTTTTTGGCTATCCTAAAAAATAAACAAAAATGGAGTTAGGCACTTTGCTAATTAGAACGTCGATATATAAAATTATTTATATATTTTCATTGAACTCATTTCCCCTATCCTTGTTATTATTATCAACACAATCCTGGCGAGTTTTCATTGAATAAATGAAATATTTATTTTATTTTTTTTTATTTATTTTTTTTTACAAAAAACATCAACACTTTTTTCTCATTCACACTCACACACACATTCACACTGTCTTTTCGGCAACTCAGGCCATATAAGACATTTACGATAACCGTTATTTATTTAATTAATATACATATATGGGGTCCAGGCATTCTTATTTAAGCCATTTGGTATCCAAGTGGCTTAAATAAAATCATCGGACTGCCTGGGGTCCGAACCCGCGACGTTTGGTATACGAGGTTAGCACGCTAACCTCTACACCAACCCAGGGCCCTTTAAAAAAATTTATTGCTAATGAGCATGATCAAGTAGAGGTGATCCTTGGCTGTGAGCCTCTATAGTCAATCACAATACAATTAATTGTATAAATAAAGAAAAACAAGACGTATACATTTTCATTTTAACTTGGAAATTAAAATACATGTCTTAAAAATTATCAATTGTGTGGTATGTCTTTTAGTAAGGAATAAAGAAAAGAGCGAATTCAGCTATATTTATTTTGTTTATTAGGCACTCAAAGCCGACATTTCGGTCAGATATTCGACCATATGTATGCCTTTGTGGCTCAAAGTATTAAATAGGCGGTGTCAAATAAAAACTTCAAGAAATTCGGCAGCTAAATTTATTTTACTAAAGCCGGTACCAGGCTGACTTTTCAATTCCTTGTCTAGGCAATCTTCAGAGCCCGTTTGTGAGAATAAATGAGAATACAATTTCAGTAAAATAATATGGAGAGGACAACGAAGATATCTGCTCTAGAGATGGCATAACGTCAGTGGTACGGCTTTAATAACACAAAAATAAATTTGGCTGCTGAAAAATATTGACTAATTTTGGTGTCAATCTTAAAGCAATAAAACAAATGCGAGACACGTTATGACACGTTTTTTGTAAAGACTACGTAATACTGTCCCGCAAATCCGAAATGTTCGGTTATTTTTGATATCGAGAGAGAAATCGTAATTTTTTTAAATAATCAATTGACCTCTGCGTCTGGTAAAATTCAAATTTACTGAAACAAATTATTATTAATAATCTTGACATCTTTCTTAGCTAGTAGACCGACCTATAGATTTATTTTTTTGTTTTGAAAATAATAACCGAAACTGTTTTGCTCCTACAACCTGATCCGCATCTTTATTTATAGATCCGCCCTAAGTCTGAACAAAAGGGCGGCTAGAGAGGCATTAGCCCTTGAGTTCTTCTTCTTCTACGGCAATAAATGTTCAATAAATTCCATCTTTATTTGTTTCCGAGGGACGCAGACGAGTTTCCTATTTAAAAAGCAATTTGCGGGGGGTGTGTGTGGCCATTCTTGCCCCCCCCCTTCCTTCCACCAGCATCTCCCAGCTACCCCATCACCTGGACCACTCTTAAGAGACTTTGCTCTTTTCTCGCCGACTATACTAATTACTTTGCGTATGCAATTTCGAGTCTTAATTTGTTTTTAACTCTGTGAATTTATATGGACAGGATCAGACACTAAAAAATTAGAACAAATAGCTATTTTTTTATTTCTTAAAATGTAAATTATTATTCTTAGTCATTTAATATTCAAGGGTTGGTGCGTCGTTGATAATCGTTGTGGTTTATTACTTTTACACTTCAATAGCCTAATTCACATATCACACCTTGCACGTAGGCAATATCCTGGAACAAAAAGAATTTATATAAGCTATCGATTCAAAATGGCTGAAGCTCAGTCAAAGGATCTAATAAATTAAATATTATTTAATTATCATTTTCTCTCCAGCTTTGCATAAAATATGCCCATAACTTATAAAGGTTTATCTCTTTCTCTGTCTCTTTTAATTTTATAATATAGGGTGAACCAAAAATCACTTCCCCTTAAAAGTTTTTTATTCAAAAAATATATCTAGATGAATAAAGTATTTTATAAACATCCGGTAGTGAACAATCTTCACTACGCCACTCCCCCACCATTTAATTAATTATTTGTTTGTTTAATTTGTCTCGTTTTTGTTTTAAATTAATATGCCCAATGGATGAATTTAATTGGGCAAAAAGGACAGGAAGGGCGCGCCATTAAGGGGAACCAAAAACAACATCTTAGGGCAATATAACTTCACTGGGGAAATGTTTTTGTCACAGGTTATATATATATATATATATATATATATATAAACAAAGAAAAAAATAAAAATAAAAAAAGATAGGATTGTAAATCAGAGCTAAAAAAGAAGATAAAAAAGTCAGAAACTTCTCCCATACATAAGAATAATAAATATAAGCAGAGGCGAGCAATTCGAAAATTTTAGTTTTAAATTTCCCTCTCTGAATTAAAGCTTTAAATTTTCCTCTGGAACTAAAGTTTTAAATTTCCCTCTCTGAATTAAAGTATTTTATAAACATTAAATTTTCCTCTGGAACTTAAAGTTTTAAATTTTCCTTTCTGACTCCAATTTCTTTTACTCTGATTTTTTTCCCTTTACTGTTAATTTTTGGATTTTTTTTTTTTTTTTTTTTGAAGAGGGTGATTTGGACACCCATATCCCACCTTTCAATAATCAAATAGTTTTCCGCATTTTTTTTTGTTTATTAAAATATAGAACCTACTATATACACACGCATACAATACTTTAAATTTGACATTAATTTTATTTTCCCTTTAAATCCGCTTTGACAGAAATGAAATTTCTATCTCTCTTTTTCATCATTTCAAAATGAAATTCTGTTGGTTTTATTTGATTAATAACTCGGTTGGCAGACATACGGACGGACAATACATTTATGCATTCAATTCTGAGAGGAAATGGATTTTCTGTCAAAATCTTTTTATAATTTAAGTGATATGATGTAAAAAAAAATTCATTGAGTTACATTAAAGAATTATTTTATTTTTATCGGCGAACAGATTTAAATAATAAAAAAAAAATCAATCACTTATCTTTTGGATTATGTATTATAATTAAAAATTTGGATGATACTCGAACGTGGCTCTCGATTCAATAAATTTATGAGTGACGATTCAAATTCATTCATACAAACGATTAATAACAGTTTTAGTATAAATTAATAAATATCTGAATTTCATCATTGAGTGGAATTTTAAATTATTTATAATAAATGCAAAAGCACTCCAATCACACTTGTGCATTTTTACTTTCTCTTACCTATTTATATACGATGTATGCGAATATGTAGAGAGAAAGCATTGTGATCGTATCATAAATTCGATGTAGAGGTTTTGATGGAAATACACGTTCTGAGGCTACCTAATTTCAAAAAATGGTCTCTAGGCCAAAGACCTTTTACTTATGTAGGCCTACTTTTTGACTATTAATTTTATTTTTTGATTATTTTTTTAACAATTTGAAAAAAAAATATATATATATATATAAATTAATTATTTTTTAGATGCTGTTTAAAATGTATGCCTATATTCTCATTTGGCCCCCAAAATTCTTTAAAGCACACTTCATATGAAAGTTAGGAAAAATGTTTGCCATAGTAGCAAAATATAAATATGGTTATAAATTTTTTTTTACTTTTTGGGTTCTAATATACTATCGGAAATTAAATATATCTAAACAGACAAAAAAAAATGTAGTGTGACAACACCTTGGGAAATCGAATGTGAACCCTCTATAACTCCAAATTCTTTAAAATACTTTACGATATCAAGTCAGACATGCCGTAACACTTATTTGTTAATTTGAGTTTTTCTCGCTCTTTGACTGTTCTCTTTAAATCTGATTTCAGATTAATGTTAATTTCTTTTTTCTTCTTTTTTTCAGATGTCCTAGCGCCGGAAGTGGCGAGTTCTTCTTTTTCTCAGTGTAATTTCTTTAATTGGTTCATCAAGCGCCGGATTATGAAAATAATGATGATGATATTTAGATAAGAAAATAAGTTTTCTCTGAATATTAATTAATTAGAGGTGTACGTATATTATTATAAAATTCTCTTTCAAAAAATATAACTGATTTTGTCATTTGGGTTGCCTACCTTCCAGTGTTCAAAGAATGAGAATTTCACTCAAGGATGTCCTCCTGAGACTGAAAGTTCTTCTTTCTTTTCTTATTGTCTTTCTTCACTTGTCTTCTTTTAATCCGCCACTATGTTATTTCTCTTGTTCGCATTCTCTTTTATGGGAATATTTCTTCTTGTTCTTCTGTCTTCCCTTTAATCCCGGGGTGTGAGATCGGCGGTTCATGGGTTTTTGCGACAGGGAAAGAAGAGAACTGGTCGGCCCGTCGTACGGTCTGACGCCTATTGAAAATATAGAAAGGAAAAGACTGACATACATAGATTAGAAGTACTGCCAGTCCCAGCAAGGGCAGCTCGTGGTCGCCATCCCCGTACTCGCTAATTATGGGAATAATTATGATTTGTTTTATTTAACAAGTTAACAAAAAGAAGAACCTTTTAATTAAATATTCATAAACAATCTGACTCCGATAATAGCTAATTAAGCTACATAAATAAAGACCACAATCAAATATATTAATAAATATAATTTAAACTCCACGTATACCTAAAAGTATAATTAAATATTTGTTGGAAATAAACTAGAGAAGCGTTAAAATACAAGAGAAGTTCATTTTATGTTGATGACGCAACCAGACAACCAACAACTTATTTACGAATTCAACATTTATTCTCGAGCTAGAAAATTGAATTATATTAGGTTTACCATTAAGCATGAATTGTACATTTGTGCAATAATATATAGAAAGTTCTATTTATGTGATATGGGTGGAGCAGGCAGGTAGTTGAAGCAAAGTGGCGCAGTATCTGCAAAATTCATCAACGACTCAATTATTCAAAGGTGCCGCATCCTACGACCTCCCCTTTCAGTTTCGTCCCATTAGTATTTTCTTCTTCTTTTTCTTTCTCCTTTCATTTTATGTCAACTTGTATTTATATTATAAAAGTAATCAAATTTTAAATAGATATTTTTAAAATTTAGGGTATAATTTATATAGTTTATGTAAATTAATTATTGATTGTATGTGTTAAACCCTCTAAGGTCCTAATGACTAGGATATTATTTTTTTCTTTTCAATAATTTAGTCTATTTATAAAGAAAAAATCTGGTGTGACTGGCGCACAGCACACAACTTTCTCTTACCTTCGGTAATCGAAAGTTGTGCACTGTGCTTGTCACACCAGATTTTTTGTGTCGACATGTATTTAATTCCCGGCAGTAGGGAATATTTGAATTCAGATGTAAAATTTATAAGTATGGGAAAATATTTATATTTTGTTACCATGGCAACCATTTCTCCTATCTTTCCTATGAAGCATAAGAGTAAAGTGTGCTTCAAACAATTTTGAGGGCAAAACGAGAATATACATTTGAAAGAGCATCTAAAAAATAATTGATTTTTGAATTTTAATCAAAATCGTTAGAGCGAATTTTGAGAAAATCGAAAAAAACTGAAAAAGTACATCAGTAAAGTACTAGTACTCTTTGGCCGATTTTGATTAAAAGCTTATTTTTCCGGTCCCGGGAGGTATTTAACTTAAATATAAAATTTCAACCTCCTAGCTCAATTCCTTCATGCTTAAAATTGAACACACACACACACAGACACACACACAGACACACACACAGACAGACCATGTCGCGAAAACCACTTTTTTGGATTCAGGGGACCTCAAAACGTGAAGATCCATCAAAATCTCGACATCGAATTTTTGACATGAATCCAATACTTTCTCTCTATATATATATTACATATATACATAGGTAAGAGAAAGTAAAAGGGGGATGGTAAAATTAAAATAAAAACCAAGTTAACTCTTTACAATAAATTTTTAAAAACCATTCCATGCATAACCAGATTCTGCTAACAGATGTGTAAGATTTTTTTTTATACATGTCTGACATGTAAAATATTAATGAACGATAAGTTTGCTGATTTCTCAAGATGGTGTTCCTGAGGGAGTTGAACATTTTGAATTATTAATTTCCGACAGAATCTCCATAAAGGGTTCACCCTTAAGCCAGGGCTGATGTTTATTAATCATCCCGGAGTCGCAGCACACACGTGCGTAAAAGGCTTTTAATAACCCCCAAAGAGCAGCTATTTAACCTCTCGAGACCTCAATATTCATCACTTGAAGGCGCTTCTTATGAAAATGACAGTGTCGTTGACTCTTTCCTCTATTAAGTACCTTATGTATTTATAATACATTTTTTTATAATTCCTAAAATATAATCTACTTATGACTCGAATAATAATAATAATAATATTTTAGTTGTAAGCATGATGTTGTAAAAAAAAAAGGATGGAACAAAAATAAAGTAAAAAACACTTTAAAAAAATAAGCAGCCAAGTTGCAAAACTTTTCGCTCTTTTAAATCAAAAGTATCGTTGGAATTTTGACCAAGACGGGAGACAAACTTCTTAATTGACTCTAGCAGTGGTAAATTTCTTGTGTTAAGGATCGAAGTTTTGAATCCCATCTCATGTGACAAAAATATATTTTAATTTTTAAAGTGAAACTTTAATTTGATGGCCTCACATTTTTTCGCTCTTCTATCAGCATGTCGCTTTACAAGCCGTGACGTCATAGGCCGTGACGCTACAAGTCATGACGTCACAAGCCGTGAAAACAAAAACAGAAATTTGAAATTTAATATACTGTATATGACAAATTATAAAAAAAATAATTGTGAGATTTAATAATTCAATTTTTAAATTGATAAAATATAATTTTTAAAAAAATTTAAAATGATTCTCAATTACTAAATAAATATTGTTCTCAGTTTTTAACATCCGTCTATTGATTTCCCATTATCATTCCCATTCATTTTCCAATTATTAAGTTAAGATTAAAACCGCGATTTTAATACGTTTAATTGAATAATTTTCTGAAAATTTTCAGTTAAACGCCTACAATCCGAAAAAAAAGTTTCACTTGCATCGTGCTTTCATAAAACCACACAATAATTTTTTTTTTTTTATTTAAATAGCCGTCGAGAAACCATTTGGCCAATTGCAAAGTGAATATATTTTAATAAGATATTTAAAATTTTGTGAAAGGCCAAGAGGTTTGAACTGAGCTCTTGGTATCTTCCCTTCATATGTATGTCGCCTTAATCATCTCACTACTTACTTTTTTTAAGAAAATCATACTTTTTAAGCTACTTAAATTTGATTCATATTTTTTTTTTTTACTTAATAAACTAGTTGGCGAATTTGATTTTACAAACTGGGTATATTAAAATTCAAACACGACAATATATGAAAACATATCGCTGTTTCGTTTAGTATATATTCAAATATTTCTTTATTTTTCTAAAAATATATAAAATTTAGCCATTGATTTTTAATAACTAATTAAATTATCAATTAATCTGGTTCTCTTGTGATTTTTTGTATTTTGCCGTTTCTCTCTCTCGCTCTCTCTTTCTCTCTCTCTTCACTCTGCCTCCAAATGATCTGGGCGTGATCTGAATTGCAATCATCATCATTTCAATCATCAATCCCTTTTTTCAGGGTATCTCCCTGATTGCCTCCATGTCTTGCATAATTATGATAGGCCATTTAAGATGAAGCCAATTAAACCTACATGCACTGAATGACTCTTTCTTGGAGCTTTTTTTTTTTTTAAATTACCTTTCGTATTTATTTCAATAGTAAAATTCTCTTTCAAAAATGGGAATTTAACTTTTTGTTTTTTATCTTATTTTTTGACATTTCTTCTTACTTTTTTAAATTGAAATATATTTATTTAACATCGATTACATCAAGAGTCGCGGGAGCGACTCGTCGCGGAGCAAGTAAAAAGCAAAAGAAAGCAAAGAAACTCTTAATACTACCATTTAGTTGATATTCCAATAGATGCCAATGGCCCATTGCATTTAGATGGACGAGTCGTCCCTAGACTATATTATCAAGAATGATTTTAAATCCTTAATAAAAGATAGGGACGTGAAAAAATTTTTTTGAGAAACTTTTCTCTTTCTGGGCGAATATCTCAAAAAGGTTTTAAGATATCGGAGCCAAATTTTTTTTATATTAAACTAGAATAAATAAGGATTATTTTGAGCACAAATTCAAAAAAAAATTCCAGTCCCAAAAAGAATGGCAGAGGCTCAAAGTTGAGATTTTGCCAATTTCGGAAGGTCAAAAGTTAGTCTCTTATTTTTCCTTTTTTTTTTTTTTCTTTTTTTTCTTTTTTTTTTTCATTCTTTTCTTCAATTTTCAAATTTTTAGACAAAGCTACAGGTTTCCCTGCTGGACCGATTTGGATGAAATTTAAAATACAAATAGATACTATCAAAAACCCGATACCTTTGATATAAAATTTCATTTTGGATCAAAAGTGACTTTTTGAGAGGTATTCAAAATTTCAAATTTGTCCTATCTTTAACATGGCGAAAAGACAATTCTAACTATTTTGCTCCCTGATGACGTCATCTAGGAACATATATATTATTATTAGTAATTTTCATCCCTAATGGAACAAAAATTTTTTAGGATAGATCCATTCAGATAGAAATAGATTAACGTGATAAGAAGGAGTGCTACCAACATAACAAAAATAAAAAACCTAAAATTTTATAAAATTTGGTGAAATCCTATGTTTATCGTTTTGAATGGATACCAAACGATGTATTTACATTCTACCAACATAACAAAAATAAAAAACCTAAAATTTTATAAAATTTGGTGAAATCCTAAGTTTATCGTTTCGAATGAATACCAAATGAAGTATTTACAATCTACCAACATAACAAAAATAAAAAACCTAAAATTTTATAAAATTTGGTGAAATCCTATGTTTATCGTTTCGAATGGATACCAAACGATGTATTTACATTCTACCAACATAACAAAAATAAAAAACGTAAAATTTTATAAAATTTGGTGAAATCCTATGTTTATCGTTTCGAATGGGTACCAAACGATGTATTTACATTCTACCAACATAACAAAAATAAAAAACCTAAAATTTTATAAAATTTAGGGAAATCCTATGTTTATCGTTTTGAATAGATACCAAACGATGTATTTACATTCTACCAACATAACAAAAATAAAAATCCTAAAATTTTATAAAATTTGGTGAAATCCTATGTTTATCGTTTCGAATGGATACCAAACGATGTATTTAATTTTTACTGTTTGGAATGCATATTAAAAGATAACTTAATATTTAATAAACAAAAATTAATAAATAATATTTTCATGTAATATTTCACAAAAAGAAGTGAAATCTCAGCCAAAAACATCGGAGATGCAAAAAGGGGCGCCTCGCATTATTTTTGCCTAGCGTCGAGGTGAAATCAAAAAAATGCGCCTCGCTTTTCTGATTTATATAAAAGCGAGGATATATGAAACAAATAAAATTCTGTAGGGGTTTTATTTAAGTGAAAATATTTCCTCGCTTTTATATAAATCAGAAAAGCGAGGCGCATTTTTTTGATTTCACCTCGACGCTAGGCAAAAATAATGCGAGGCGCCCCTTTTTGCATCTCCGATGTTTTTGGCTGAGATTTATTTAACATCGATTACAATAGATTTATTTCTATTGATGATGAAATTCAATTTTATCGTTTAATTAAAACTAAATTTATTATTTTCAAAATTTTTTCCCTTGTCTCTTTCGATAATAATTAAATGCCACAATATTTGTGAGTGTAAGTTTTTATTTCTATGGAAAAGAGAAAAGAGATAGGACAGGAAAGTGGGACTTCTCTCAACGGAGTCGATTTATTTCCAAAAAGATACGATTGATTTTATTAGTATTTTGTCACCATTAAAATAAAAAAAAAAAAGCTTGCCTTCTAATTCAATAGATAATCCGTCGAATGAAAACGTAATAAGAATTATCTGAAATTCTAATGATAACATAAATAACCAAACCATGTTAATTAAAGAGATTTTAAAATTAAAACGACTGCAAGAAGAATTTCAAAATTTTACACTATTATACTGTATAAGGACGTTTCAAATCGCATATATTGTAATATAAATTTGTAATATTCAATTAAATGAAAAGAAAAAATTTTACACGCGTTCAAATTAACATCGCAGAATTCATAAGAGGGAAGTCAAATCAAATATTACAAAAATCAATTTTTAATTAAAATAAAAATTTCTCTTCCCGTTATTGTGATTGCACAAAAAAAGTTATTTTTATTAACTATTCTCTAATAAACTTGATTCATAAACTGATTGGAGTGAATTCAATTAAAAACTGAGAGAGATTGAATGAATGATGACGTCATTAAAGGCTCTTCTGATGGACATTAGATTGGAATCGATCCTCTTATTAAACCAAAAAAGGAATTGAAAATAAAAGCATAATCCGAATGAATGAGATAATTCTCTATTTCCTGTCGCTTTAGTTGAATATCTTAATCTGACAGGTAGAAAAAATGGCCCACCTTAATGATAGATAATAGTTGGAGACTTCTTTTAAAGACCTTTTAAAGAATGATCATAAAATCCCTCCTTCTAATCATGGTCTGTTAAAATAGGCGTCAAATTTAAATGTCATTCATAGAAAATTTATTACTATTTACTTAACGTTAGTTCCGTTAATATTTTAGGGTAAAAATTAGTGTCCATAAAAAACTAATAACAAGTTGTAGAACGGATTTGTATAATTTTATTATATTTATTTAGCGTAGGGCCCAAGGGAGGATCCAGAGGTGTTTCTCGGGGGGGCAGGGATAATCTGGTGTGACTTGTCGCATAGCACACAATTTTTTCTTAATTACGGTGATTTAAAGGCGCATTCTGTACTTGTTTGCCAGAATATAAATACAAATCAAATTTTTAAATATTAATTTTTAAAATTTTACATTAAAAGTAAATTTAAAAAAAAAAAAGTATTTTTTTCAAATCTCGGGGGGGGGGGGGGTAATTACCCTCTTTACCCCCCTGTATTCGCCCTTGGTAGGGCCTTTATCAATAGAGAGTTGAAGTTTCACTTATATTTGCAGAAGAATAAAAACTGCTTTTATAAGGATTGAAGTGTTAAAATTTTATGTATGATTCCAAATCAATTTCAATCGGTTAATCAATTTTGCTCGGGAAAAAGCAAAATTATTTCTTAAATTTTTTTTTTTTTATTTTTTTTCTCTCCCAAAAATAATCATGAACAAATTTGCTTGTAGTTGTAGCTGTGATGTGCGCTTGGGCCTTGGTGTACACATGTTTAAATCCTTTTCAAATGAGCGTCATTACAGGGAGAGTGATCGCAGAGCGAGTGTTCACTCTCTCCCACATAAGCGCTCTCTTGACTTTTACAAACCATATTTGTAAACATCTCTCATAGAAATGTCATAAATTGACATATAGAGAAAAAAAAGGAAAGAATTTATTCTACTTTTAGGAAGTGAATGGATTTCACATTTTTTAAATTCATTTCCAAATAAGAAAATATGAAATGCCAAAGAGAATGAATGGCCTCAAAAAAAGAAAAAAAAAAAATCATAGAATAAAACATGTTGTTCACGTATATTTTGAATATGGAATATATAAACAAATTTTACTGTACTAAATATTTGAATTGTTCAATTTTTCAACCGATTGAAACTGTCTGCATCATTGATATTCAAAGGAATCATTCTATGTAGTCATTGGTCTCTCCATTTAAAATTTTTTTAATTCAAAATTCCATTGGTTATATTTACTAGGTACTTATTTTTAATATTTTTTCAATTTCACTAGTAAAAATCTGGTGTGACTGGACTTACAGAAGACAACTTTCTCTTACCTTTAGAAATTGAAAGTTTTGTACTGTACTTGTCACATTTATTGTCGACATATATTTATTTTCCGGAGATATAGTAGAATTCAAACTAAAAATGTATTATATGGACCGTTTATTTTGAAAGTGGTGTAAGTACATTTTTAAAAAAATGAGATATCATATAATTTATGATTAAATTAATGTAAATTTTCTATGTATAAATAAATAGCTAGTGGTAAATTTCTTAAATTCCCATGTTTTGAACAATTGAAAATTGGTCGGTAAATATGGTTAATAAACAAATATGTTAACCTCTTATTTTCTCGAAACAATAGAAAATGGACTTAGACCACTTTCAAAATAAACGGTCCATATTTTCTTACTATGGCAACCATTCCTCCTATCTTTCCTATGAAGTACAAGAGTAAAGTGTGCTTCAAAATATTTCAAGAGCAAAATGAGAATATAGATTTTAAAGAGCATCTAAAAAATAATTAATTTATGAATTTTAATCAAAATCGTTGCAGCGAATTTTGCGAAAATCGAAAAAAACTGAAAAAGTATATCAGTAAAGTACTAGTACTTTTTGGCCAATCTTGCTCAAAAGCTTAATTAATGTCAGAAAGCTACCTAACTTAAATATAAAATTTCAACTTTATAGCTAATTTCCTTCTTATTTTATTTTAAACACGCACACACACACAAATACACACACCCAGACAGACTACTATTTTGAACTCAGGGGACCTCAAAATGTGTATTTCCATTCGAATTCATGACATGAATCCAATACTTTCTATTATATTATATTATTAATATATCATGTATATAAGGAGAAAGTAAAAAAAAATAACATGTGTTTCCATCAATTCTCGACATTGAATTTTTGACATGATCGCAATAGGCTCGCTATATATTTAAGTTATTAGATTTAATAAATTTAAACAATTTTTAAATTCAATAATTAAATCCCAACGACTGTTTTCGTTAAACATTTCTAAATGGGTTACGATTTCTCTCTCTCCATTTGTGTACAACAACCTCATCAATACAAAACATATTTCACTCGTTGGTTCTCGTTTTTTTACTTTTTTTTTTTATTCGGTTTGTTTTGTTTTTGTTATTTTTCCAAGAGAGGGTGGGGCTGCTGATATCTTTTATCTCCGATTGAAAGCCGCCTGGTGAAGCATCGATCATTAAGCTCTAGTAGAGACACCTGGCGGCTATGGACAAACGCCTGATCTTATCGACAAAATTTTGTAGACATCATCAATTTCGTCTAGGGTGTGTGTATAAGTGTGTTTTTGTTCATTAATTATAAAAATTCATAAAAGGCATGTGGGCTTGCTTTTTGTAATATTTACATCAGAAGGGGCACTTTATTGTTTTTATTTCACTAAATTAATCATCTTAGACATTTGAATAGATAAGTGAATTTTTAATTTTAGAATATATGGGTAATTTGAAGGAAAATTATCATACATCATTTGTTTCAGTCTTTATTTAGCTACTCTTTTCTACTAGTACGATTTAGGAAATGTGTTCTTATTCAGTATTAAAAAAATTAAATTATTAATGATATAATATTATTCTTGTTTTTTTCTTGTAATTTTGAATTGGTATAATTATTTATTGGCCCTTGACCTATGACTCAGAGGTAGAGTTTTTTAGTGACAAAGGTCAAAGGTCTTCATCCCGTTCAAGGCGAGAAATTTATTATTTAATTAAATTAATTAATTGAATATCATTCAATAGAGACATAATGGCCTCAGATCCCGAAAAATACCTTAATTAAAATTTAAAAAAATATATATAGGCCTATATTTAATGTTGCTATTGAGGAAGGGGAATAAAATATATGAAAAGAGCTACGAGGTTGAAATTTTATATTTAAGTTAAGCACCCCCCTGAGAGGTGAAAATAAGCTTTTGAACAAAATCGGTCAAAGAGTAATAGTACTTTACTGATGTACTTTTTCAGTTTTTTTTTTCGGTTTTCTCAAAATTCGCTCTAGCGATTTTGATTAAAATTCTAAAATCACTTATTTTTTAGATGGTCTTTAAAATGTGTATTCTCATTTTGCTCTCAAAATTGTTTGAAGCACACTTTACTCTTGTACCTCATAGGATAGATAGGAGAGTTGTGTGTTGTGCGACCAGTCACACCAGATTTTTTTAAATACAAGAATGGGTTGGATAACTTTCATAGCTTCTGGCACCCCATTGCCAATGTATTCTCCTACACATGGGATGGAGTCAGTGGCGGATCCAGAGAAGTTTCTCGGGGGGGGGGGGGGTAATCTGGTGTGACTGATCGCACAGCACACAATTTTTTTCTTATTTTCGGTAATTTAAAGGTGCATTCTGTACTTGTTTACCAGAATATAAATTTATATACAAATCAAATTTTTAAGTAAGCCTATTAATTTTTAAAATTTTATATTAAAAATAAAAACATCCCTCTTGGGAGAGAGAGGGGGGGGGGTAGTTACCCCCTTTATTCACTCTTGGATGGAGTGGCTTGATTTTTTTCGTTTGCATCTCTATTTCTTATATCTATTTTTACTTTCTCTTACCTACATATATGTATGTAATATATAGTGAGATAATTCGATGTTGAGATTTTTTCTTTATTTTCCGGCCTTTGACCTTGGTCACTCATTCAGTTTCCAATTGTTCTATACTTATGGTATTTGAATAATAACTAAACAAAAATTAATAAATAAAAAATATTGTTAGAATTTATTTATTTATTTTTTAAAACTTTGTTTAAGCTATTTTTCGGCATCTGAGGCCATTTAGACTCCGACCAATTTTTTGTTCCTTGTTTTTTTTTAACAACTTTGATAATTCTTTTTTTTTTAATTTAATTCATTGAAATTTTTGTTTCGCTCTTAATAAAATTTGTTTAATTACTATTTACTTTTAAATTCGTGTTCCTTTCCCCAAGCCAAGATCAAACGTCGACCCCTTCCAATATTGCTTGTGTCACGGAAATTTTTATCTCTTATTTATTTTCTTACGAACATCAAAAAATCATATTTAAAAAAATAAAATTAATTAATGATAGAGTCAAGTAGAAAATAGCAATAAAATTTTTTTTTTATTTTAATTTATTATTATTATTACCTCTTATTTTTTTTAATGTTGACGCCATTTTTTTAAACTATATGAAAGGAGCTGAATAAATTTCAAACTAGACTAATATTATCTTAACCAGTTATGAATAGACCTGAGAGAAGTTGTATTTATTCCATCATTATGATAGAACCTTTAGCCAAATATTCCCTCCACACACTCATAAATGTGAATGTGTATAAGTATACGTGTAGAAAAATATATTGTTCCGGATATACTATAAATATAGAAGATGTATAAAAATAGAGATGGAAAGAGGCACCATCGGACACTTTCTCCGCATTGTTTTCGTGAATTTGATTTCCGGCTGTTGTAGTCGTCGTCTTCGTCGATGGTGGTGGTGATGATGATGTGTGGCGCATGAATGAATGATGATGAACAAGTGGAGGTCGTCTCTCCCCATCAGGCAGGAAGGGGTTAAGGCCCCTGAAAATAGACACGATAATCTCTCCCCCCGGATGATGATTTAAACGAGGAGCTGAGGAGCTAAAAGGTCCTTCTAAAGATGAACGGAAACCGCAGTCGCCGTTATTATTATTCTATCTATTAGACGAAACACTTTGGAGATAAACAACCTACGTACCAAAACAACCCAAATGAACTGAAATAACTCCCCCCCCTCTTTTTTTTCTTTATGAAGTACTTTTTCTATTCACACAACCTTTTAAGAATTTTATTAAGAAGGAAAAACTAAAATTTGATCTTTTTTTTACTTTCTCTTACCTATGTATATATGTAATATATTTATTTATAGAGAGAAAGTATTGGATTCATGTTAATAATTCGATGCCTAGATTTTGATGGATATACACGTTTTGAGTTCACCTGTGTTTTTCGCAACATGGCTCTGTCTGTGTGTGTGTGTGTCTGTCTGTGAACAAAATATCTCAGGAACGAAAAGAGCTAGAAGATTGATATTTTATATTTGAGTTAGGTACCCCCCTACGAAGTATCACGAAGCTTTTGAACTAAATCGGCCAAAAATTACTAGTACTCTACTAATGTACTTTTTCAGGTTTTTTTCGATTTTCGCAAAATTCTCTGCAACGATTTTGATTAAAATTCATAAATCAATTATTTTTTAGATGCTCTTTAAAATGTATATTCTCATTTTGCCCTTGAAATATTTTGAAGCACACTTTACTCTTGTACTTCAAAGGAAAGATAGGATTCATGGTAACAAAAAATAAAAATTTTCCCATGTTTATAAATATTATAATATATCGGCGGAAACTAAATAAATATATCTCAACGCAAAAAAATCTGGTGTGACCAGTACCACCAGATTTTTATTTTAATAATTAATTTTTTTCTCGGCGGCTTTACTTGTCATTATTAATTATTTTATTTTTTTTTTAAATATATTATATATCACTTTAAAATAATAAATCACTCGATGATTTATTTATAATGATTTATAGTAAGGTGTTAATTAAATTAAAATTTTTTTTTCCAATCAATCAATCATTGTCATGTATATTAAACATAAAATATAGCCATATATTTTAGGCAATATTTTTTAATTTTAATATATTGAGATTATTTTTTTCCTTAAAAAAATATATATTTAACCTTGCTTTGATTCATTTGTTTTTTTTTTATTTAATAATAGTCTATATTTAATTTAGTGAATAATATTTATATTAAATTTATGTCTTGGTATGATTATTAATTAGAGAGCGAAGAAAATGGTTTAGATATTCTCTATAATAACGCGATATAATTTTTACTTTTTTACTTTCTCGTACCCTATATATGAAATATATAGAGAGAGAAAGTATTGGTTTCATGTCAAAAATTCGATGTCGAGATTTTGATGGATCTTCACGTTTTGAGGTCCCCTGAATCCAAAAAAGTGGTTTTCGCGACATGGTCTGTCTGTCTGTCTGTCTGTCTGTCTGTCTGTCTGTCTGTCTGTCTGTCTGTGTGTGTGTGTGTGTGTGTTCAATTTTAAGCATGAAGGAATTGAGCTAGGAGGCTGAAATTTTATATTTAAGTTAAACACCCCCGGGACCGACAAAATAAGCTTTTAATCAAAATCGGCCAAAAAGTACTAGTACTTTACTGATGTACTTTTTCAGTTTTTTTCGATTTTCTCAAAATTCGCTCTAACGATTTTGATTAAAATTCAAAAATCAATTATTTTTTAGATGCTCTTTCAAATGTATATTCTCGTTTTGCCCTCAAAATTGTTTGAAGCACACTTTACTCTTGTGCTTCATAGGAAAGATAGGAGAAATAAATGGTTGCCATGGTAACCGAATTTAAATCTTTTTCTTTTTATTAGATTAAAAATCAATTATTATTTAAACGCCCATTTTTTTTTTCGGAGAAAACATATCTCTCTCTCTCACAAAACTATCTTCTCTCTTTCTACGCGTTTTAAATTTTTCTACCTTATCTTCGCATTTGACCAATGTTAATTTCCTATAGGGATTTGTATGTTAATTTCGATTCAAAAGGGGGTCCCCTTTAGAACTTTTTAGGCATTTAAAATTTTATTTTCCAATTCTTATGAAATTTTGTATTTATTTACGAATCTATATTGTGTATAAAATGTCCAAATATGAGATTAAAATTTTGAAAAATAACCATAGTTTATTTCAAGCAATCAACATTTAAAATGCAAGTTTGAAACTAAGGTGCTATGGAAAACTAAATATATCTCGACACAAAAATCTGGTGTGACCAGCACGGTGCACAACTTTCTCTTACCGAAGGGTAAGAGAAAGTTGTGTGCTGTGCGCCAGTCACACCAGATTTTTTTTTTTTGCAAAATGCAAATTACTTCTCCGGTATCAAGAAAGGAATTATCATAATATGATTAATTTATATGTATTTATTGTATTATTTTAATTGAAAGCCCGATGGTAATAATTATTTATTTTTTTTAACAGGTGCCGGCGGGAAGGGTCTAGTTTGCTTAGCTGCTACTAGATGGCATGAAGCTCAGTTTCCCTTTACTTTTCATTTCCCCTATAGGTAATTTACCTCTGTATTAAGTTTGTAAGTCTGTCTTAAGTTTTATAATAATTTTTTCATAAAAAAAGAACAGGTGTGACTGACCGCACAGCATACCCTGGTACAACTTTCTTTTATCTCCAGTATTTCGAAGTTGTGTAATATGCTTGCTTCCACACTAGATTTTTTTGTGCCGAGATATATTTAAGTTCTGATATCACAAGAAATAAAATTTATAATCAATCAGAGGAAAATATTTATATTTTGCCTTGACAACTATTTCTTTTATCTTTCCAATAAAATACAAAATGTGCTTCAAACAAATTTTGAGGCGAAATAAGAAAATATATTTTAAAGATCAATCAAAGAAAAAAAAATATCAATCAAAATCGTTGGAGCGACTTTTGAGAAAAACGAAGAAAAAACTCAAAAAGTATACTAGTAAAGTACTAGTACTCTTTGGGCGATTTTGTTCAAAAGCTTATAATATTCCGTGTTTGATATTTCTATTTCGTAGCTCTTTCTGTTATCTAGATTTTTTGATCACACACACAGACCATACAGAACACACTTTTTTTTTAATTCACTGTGTCTTAAATGGGTCCCTTCTTCACTCTCTAGCTTTAGATAGATTGCTGGATTGCTAGGTGGTTGAAATTTTATATTTAAGTTAGACACCCCCTACAGCATGGAAATAAGCTTTTAAACAAAATCGGCCAAAGTGTACTAGTACTTTACTGATGTACTTTTTCAGTTTTTTATATTTTCTCAAAATTCGCCTCAAAGATTTTGATTAAAATTCAAAAATCAATTATTTTTTAGATTCTCTTTAAAATGTATATTCTCGCTATTCGCAATTCTTATATATATTCTCATTTTGCTATTGAAATCTTATGAAGACCACTTTACTTTTGTACTTCCTAGGAAAGATAGTAGAAATAGTTGCCATGGTAACCAAATATAAAAAATATATCTTTCCTAGCTCTGTGTCCCTGCATAGTACAAATCAGAATTTCTCTATTAATATAATTCGAATGTTGATTTGTTACAATTCATCTTTGCTCTTCAATTTAATAGCCCTGTTGTTGGTAGCGCGCCTGCCTTGTATAACAACGGTCGCGGGTTCGGATCCCAGAAAGTTCGATTATTTTATTTAAGCCATTTGGATACTCCAATAGATAATTACTAAAATACTGACAATTGTGAATATCGTAAAAAGTCTTATATGAATAGGCTATGGCCTAAATTGCCGAAAATACTGTGTGTATGTGTGTGTGAGTGTGAATGAGAAAAAAGTGGGAGTGTTAAAACCGTTTAGTACTTAATAGCAGAGCCGCCGAGAGAGAAATTGGATCTTTTCTTCGCTGTTTTTTAAATTTCTTATCCAAAGCTCAAATTCAAAGAAAAAAGAGAATACGAGATTAACAAAAAATTTAATTTCACAAGACTGGGTGACTAAAAGGGGATTGTGTTCCTAAAGTATATATCACCCGAGAGAGAAGATGGACCCCCACAAATCTTCCACATTAGAAGTTGTGTTAGTTTGATAGATCTATTAATAAATATTAAAATAAAGGTTGTAAAAAATTATTTTTATATTTAGTAAAAAAAAAATTCAGATATTTTGCTGGTGGAATATTGATTCAATGCTTAATGAAGTTAATTCCATCCCCTCCTTTCTTAGGAGCAATACTCTCTCAGTTGCGTCTTCTTGGCGCATCAGCAGAAGGCGTGGTTATTATATTTCATATTTGCAGGAGCATGCGCTCTTGTAAGATAAAGGGGGTGAATCGCTATTGGCTCTAACCCTCCCCCAAAATCTTATGATGACGTCATCATATTCATAACAACGCCGACGCTGACGCCGTTTTTGTTAGCTCCTCCCTTTTCTTCACAAACCATTTTAACATTCAAACATTAATTCACACAAAAATAATATTCATTGGAAAAAAATTAATAAATTGGATAAATACGGCCAAAAAAAATCAATTTTTTATAGGTTTTACTTTTTCTTACCCTAAATATGAAATATATAGAAAGTATTACGATCATGTCAAAAATTCGATGTTGAGATTTTGATGAATATACAGGTTTTGAGGTCCCCTGAATCCAAAAAAGTGGGTCCTGCAAATTGATCTGTGTGTGTATCTGTGAACAAAATATCTCAGGAACGAAAAGAGCTAAGAGGTTGAAATTTTATATTTGGGTTAGGCACCCCCCCCTTCCCCAAGGGGTGAAAATAAGCTTTTGAACAAATTGGCCAAAAAGTACTAGTACTTTACTGATGTACTTTTTCAGTTTTTTCGATTTTTTCAAAATTCGCTCCAACGATTTTGATTAAAATTCATAAATCAACAATTGTTTTGATGCTCTTTAAAAAGTATATCTGTGAAATTTTTCGTGAAAATTGTTTGAAGTTACCTACAGCCAGCCTCTACGAAATGAAACTCAAGAGAAGTGGAGACAGTTTAGCCATTAATTAAATAACGCCATCCTCAGTCCATTTTCGAGCTGTAAGCATTGTACATTTTGGATATAATAAAAATGATTATTCTTTTTTACATTGGCCTACCTAGTAAAAATTTTTATTTCTTGTATGTATGGCAAGCGGTCTAATTATTAAATTAATGTCAAATAGTATAAATAAATATGACGATATAATTGTAAATATATTTAACAATCTATAATTAAACGTCATATGGCCTCAGATGCCGAAACGATTTTTAAAATATCTTGAACATATAATGAAAATGATTAAAAATATATTTTGTTTAATAACAACAAACTTGGTTTCTTATTTCCAATTGTTAGCCACTATCATAATAAAGTTCATTATAATCTCTCAAATCATTAAAATTCCTTAAAATTTCAAAATCTCTTGAATATTATAAAAAAAGAAGAACAGCATCCAATTTCCACCTCCTTCAAAGATTGATTTCCCTTTTTTTGCCCAATTCTAAATCATTGCTTATTGATCATGCACGAGTTTATGAATGACAATCTGAATGCTTAGAAAAAAAAAGATTTCATTTTCGACCGATTCTCGAGAAATAGAAGATGTCTTCGCTCCTTTTGATGAAAATGATCCAAAGGCTGGAACGAATCTCAAACTATCTTTATATAAGAAACATACAGGGCGGACAAAAAAAAAACCCAAAGAGAAAGAGAGAGAGACAAGCTAAAATAAAGCACATCAGGTAGATGGATATATGGTCGTTTTATTTTAACCCAAAATATCTTCACGGCACAATGCACAAAAGTAAAATATCATGTAATATGTTTTTATACCCCCCAGAAAAAAAAAGCAAAAAAAATTATTCTCTTTTATATTCGTTGTGAGAAAGCCGACAGATGGAGAAAAATTAAACAACGGGGAAAACAACTTGTGAAAAAATGAAAATGCATTGAGAAATCCCTAAAACCGATTGCGAGTGGATGGAATTAAAGCTACACGAAATTCCAACTAAATATAAATTAATATCACTGTGCCTCTCAAATTTTGAATATCATTCATCCATTTGATATAGAGGAAATAAAATCCATTACATTTTAATTAATAATTTTACTTTAATTATTTTCTCTCTAATTGATATTTATCTCTCTATTTATTAGGAATTTGAAAATGAAAATGACACTTAACTATATAATTTAATATTTATAATAATTATATAGAGGTACCAGGAAATAAAAACCATCCGTTTTACTCAGGTTCTATATTCAAATAATTTAGTTTAATATATTAACTCACTAGGACTTTGTAATTTTTGATAATAGTTAATTATGTCTAAAAAATATATAATTTTATTCTTTAAATTTTCGTCGATCTAAGAACTCTGCCACTTTGGTGTTACCCTTCCTCAGTGAGAAAATGACAAGATGTTTTTAAAATGAAATTTAATAGTAATTGGTAGCATGTTTACTAAATGGGTGTTCCGGGTTCAAAATATCCAGCTGAAGAAATTTTTTTTTAAGCTAATAAATATTAATTATATGTTTATGAAAATTAGTTAAGTAAAAATCTAATATCTAGTATAATTAATTATTTTTCACTTGAAAAACATCTTGTCATTTAGATTCCTAGGAATGCCTAGCAACAAAGTGACCGGAATCTTAATCTTTAAATTAAGATCTGATCAAACTCCTATCAAACATATTTATTGTGGGGTAAGTGTACGCGTATTTTAGAGTCTGCGATTTTGGATATCGGTATTGATAATCTTTAAATGCCAAGAGTTGTGGGTTCGGATCCCAGGCAGCATGAGCGTAGTTAGGGAATTTGGCTAAGGGGGGGGGGGGGGCAGCCATCTTCCTGAGAGGCTGGAAGGCCTCATATCACTTTTTCTTGGGACAGAAAGCCATCTAGGGGGCCACGGGTCTTCTGGAGAGGACCGTCCCCCCTCCAGGACCCCTTTAGCCCATGCCAGGCAGTCGGATGAATATTTATTTAAATTAGTATCCAACCAAATGATACAAGGGAGAGCAACAAAGACAATCGTTGCGGTTAAGAGATGGTAAGCGCGGTGAAACCTCGGGTGGGTGACCACGAAGAATCAGCATATATATATATCAGGGGCGAGCCCCCCCCCCCCCCCCCCCCGAAATGTTTGCTCAGCCCTCCAGCACGCAAATTTTTGTTCCGCAAAAGAGGGAATGTTCCGCGGGCAGTGGAAAAAAATTTTGGTTCCGCGGGTGGGATAAATTTTGCGTCTCTAAAAAAACTAAAAAAAAAAGGTAAAATATTTTTACGGACGGGAAAAATTTTGGTTCCGCGAAAATAGTACTAGTACTTTACTGATGTACTTTGTCAGTTTTTTTCTCAAAATTCGCTCCTACGAATGTTGATTAAAATTCCTAAATTAATTATTTTTTAGAGGCTCTTTAAAATATATATTCGAATTTATCCCTTGAAATCTTATGAAGACCACTTTACTCTTTTAATTAGCGAAAGTAAGAGGAAGTTGAGTTCTGTGCGACCAGTCACACCAGATTTTCATTAATGTTAACTATCCAGTCTATTTATGAGTGAAAAGCCATTCATTCCCATCTCTGCTCTCGGCCCTCCATCAATAAAAAAAAACTAATTTAATTACAGCGAACATTCTGACAAAATAATCATAATATAAAGCTGACAAATTAGAAAATTTATAAAAACTTTTTTTAATATCTTCTATAATATCTATTCTGAGGATGGAATAAATCACATTTCAAACGTGACTTTTGAGACCTTATTGTTCATTTGTAGGAAAACTTTTTTTTTCACAAATAAATAAATATAAAAATTTTTTTATATGTTCAAGATGTAAAATCATAACGAACCTTCTAGTTGATGGCTGAAAAGCCCATAAATGGACTATTTTAATGAGACTATTAAGTCGATCCATATTGATCGGCGGTTTTCTTTTCCATCTCCATTCTGACACGTGGGTTGGATTCCCGAAGGGGGGCACACGTGCTAAGCATGCGCCGAGTCTAACAACCCATATTTAGCTTATTAAAATAATTAATTAGCTTAATTATATCTCGCGGGAAGACATTTGAAATATCGTTCTCTCAAAGTTATACGTATCTTTGACACCTTTAACTAATCAATTATTTAAAGTGTCCAAATTCTCAATTTTAAAGAGAAATATTCGCTACTAAGCCTGGATGCATATCGATTGAGCAAAAATTCTCAATGACAACATATTTTTTTTATGAAAAATACTTAAAATTGTTTTTCAATGCTTTTAATATGGGATCAACGCACATCGATTAAGCACAACCAAAAAAACACAATTGAGCATGATTCGACATCATCAATTGATATTGATATTCTACCTTCTCATTCACACACACATTCACACAGTCTTTTCGGCAACTCAGGCCATATAAGACTTTTTACGATATCCGTTATTGATAAATATGCATATATGGGGTCCAGGCATTCTTATTTAAGCCATTTGGTATCCAATTGGCTTAAATAAAATCATCGGACTGCCTGGGGTCCGAACCCGCGACGTTTGGTATATGAGGTTAGCACGCTAACCTCTACGCCATGCCCCGAGGGCGATATTCTACCTTATAACATCCTTTATTTATTATTGCTTCACTGCTGGGTTTATAAGATTAAAGTTTGAAGGAATCATTATCAACAACCCACTCAGCACAAAATATTGCTGGAATGTTGCAGCAATATTGCCAATCTTGCTCAATATTGCCAATCTTGCTCAATATTGACAATATTGCAGCAACATTGATGCAATATTTTTGCAATGTTGCAAAAAGGCGGACATAGGAATATTGCAACAATATTGCTGTAATGTTGCCAATATTTTGCAAGATTTGCAATATTTCTGCAACATTGTTGCAATATTTTGTGCTCTGTGGGTAGTTAGTGTACTAAAAAATAAATAAATACATACTAAATATATTTACTGATATGATGGCATTTTTATGGTCACCTATTCGTTTGTGCGAATAAAGTGAAAAGATGATTTCGATTCAGGGGCTCACTTCTAGTGAGTACGTGGATGGCGACCACGAGTTACCCGAGCTAAGGCTGGCAATTCTTTCTTTCCTTTATGCCAGCTTTTTTTTCCTTTTCCATATAAAGCGTAAGATCGCGCCTTGCTCTTCTCTAGGTCTCATTTATTTAAAAATTAATTTTGCTGACCCCATATAGGGATAAGATAGAAGAAGAAAGTGAAGAAAAGGTGATTTAATTAAAAAAGTTGAATGATTCCTTCAAACTTCAATCTTATAAATCCAGCAGTCAATCAATAATAAATAAACCAAGCTTTTTGTTGTAGGATGTAATATCATTTATATAATTTCAGCCCTTTTCCTTATAAGTGAATTTATAAAATTTGATTCTTTAAGAAAATTTTATATTTCGTTTACTGATTTATAATATTATTATTATTATACATTTTTTCTCAACCTACCTGAATATCGATTTTGTGTTTGTTCAATTTGTTATGGAGGCGCGTTTGCTGATTGAAAGGAATGGCGGTCGCTTTTGTCCTCTTTAGTAATCACTTGGCGAAAGGGATCTAGGATTCCAATTGAATAACGAAAAACTAACTGGCGACTAATAGGTTCAATTTGAATGAAAAGAGAGTCTCAGTCCCGGTTTGCAAATTATATATAACCACTGACCGAGACACACAATGACCAAATATGCAATTGTAATTGCGTCTAGTATCAAGAAATATTGGACAAGTTGAAAAAAAAAAAATTATCAAAAAATAATTGTATACAGACTTTAAAATGCTATTTTTCTATAAGCTGAACAAATGTTTTTCTTCCCTTCTGGTCCTTTTGATAGTGAACGATTACTTGATGATTATTTGAGTTTTAGTTTTCTTTACTTTCTCTTAATGTTAATATATACATTGAGAAAGTATTGTGTATCGAAATTTCGTAAATTTATATTATTTATATGGCACTTGATTTCTTTTGAAGGATATATACGTAAACTCATGGATTTCCTCCTGGATACCTTCAGAGATTTTTTTTATTGTTGTGTTTTATATGACCTTTGCCCTTCAATTAGTCTAGTCTTTTTTATATCATATGCTTAGAGTTAATGATTATTTTAATCCTATTTTCTCCAAGGAATTAGTAGTTCAAGTTGAATGAAGTCGTAGCTATTCTTGAATACGTCTTTAATTTGTTGATGACCTAGGTCAGGGCTTCTTAAAGTAGTGGTCGCAGGCCCCTGGGAGCCCCGCAGGGGCCCGCGAAGAGTCCCAATTTCACAAATTATTATTATTGTTAAATAAGTTTAAATACTTGGACTATAATTATAAAATTTTAATTATATATTGAAATTATAATATATTTGCTAATTCAAAATTATAAATAATTTTTTAACCAATCTGAATTTAAAAAAAAAAAATAGGGAAGAGACCGTGAGATATTGACTTGGGATATAAGGGGGCCGCGACTTCAAAAAGTTTAAGAAGTACTGATCTAGGTCACAAGTTAAGTTTTTTTTTTTATTAATAACGTTAATCAAAGCTCTCTACTTTTTTTTAATTATAAGTGAAATTATAGTTATTTTTTTCGGCATCTGAGACCATTTAGACCACGTTCCTATTTATTTCAATTGGTCGATATCCAATTCAATTGAAATAAATTTCGAGACGGGATGCGAATCCTTGACCCTTGTCATCAGAAGCTAATGCTCTACTTCTGATCCATCGATCAAGGCCACCCCCCTTCTACTTGCTTACGTAGACATTTCATTTTTAGTAGAAAAAATAAAAGGCAGAGCAGCTAGGTTTATTTCTTTAATAGAGAACCCACATCGACGTTTCGGTCGACTATGCGACCATCTTCATGGCTAGAGTTCAGTCATTAGAAAATCGTCTTAATGACTGAACTCTAGCCATGAAGATGGTCGCATAGTCGACCGAAACGTCGATGTGGGTTCTCTATTAAAGAAATAAACCTAGCTGCTCTGTCTTTTATTTTTTCTACTACGTATTGATTCAGCTATTCATCTCGCTAACATTTCATTTTTAGGGCCTCTGTTTACTAAAAATACTGACATATAAGCAACTTATTAACCCCCCCCCCCCCCCTGTGAGCAAGAATAATCAAATGACTATAGCCCCCCTAGGGTGCTTATGTAATACTTAAATGGTCGATAGATTAACCTTGAAGCAATTAATCGAAAAATTCATTTGTTATTTTTAACTTTTATTGTTAGTTGGTCAGTTTGGTTGCCTACATTCAGGAGCCAAATGCCAAAAAAGAATTTAACCTCGTCCCTGCCCTCGGGGCAGGGGGTGGGGGTTGGCGTCTTAACCTCCTATCCCAAACTTGGGGGGTTGGGCCCCCGGGCGGTCCGATGATTTTATTTAAGGTATTTGGATACAAAATGGTTTTTATAAAATGCCTGGTCCCCAAAATTTATAATAAAAAATAACGGTTTTTTTTTAAAGTTTTAAATGGCCGAGGTGGCGGGGAGGGGGGGGGGGGGGGGGGGGGGGGGGGGGGGGGGGGGGGGGGAACCTCGTCCCTTTCTTGCCATCTATTTTTTTTTTTTTTTTATCATTTCATCTTCTTTTATTAAAGAATTTTTTAATTCATTTAAGACAAGTTTTTATCGTATTTCTTTTTCGTTCTTATTTATCTCATATATGAGATTAAACTTGAATTCTTATAATATCTTTTGATCTAAATCCTTTTTTTCCGTCCACTACGGGAGCAAATGTCCTTCCTTTATCGACTTAAATGTCTCTGATTTTTATTATTTCTTTCTCTTTTTCTCTCTCTCTCCAATTTTGGTGGCGATTTATTTATGATTCGTTTCTAATGATGCGAAAAATCTGCATAAGTCGGATCTCATTGCGTGATGTGATTTGTATCCTCATCTTTCTCTCTCTCTCTCTTTCAATCGAGTTGCAATTTTCGTTTTCCCAACTGGATTTGTTTATGTTCGTCTGTCCGTCTGTCTTTTCTTTGTATTACAATTGATCAGCTTCAAGGTATAAATAATATCTCTCTTTTATATATATATGTATAAATGTGGGTCTCATATAAATCTCGGGGACCTGTATGCCAATTAGTTTGATATTTACGAATGCGGAGCAAAAGAGTCAGACAGAACAAAAAAAAAAAAAAATAGATATATCTCCCCTCCCCTTTTTAATTTACTCGAGAAAACTTCTTTTAACGATATCTTCTAAATGGAATGTATTTAAATATATAAATAAAAAATTTCTACCTTAGATAAGATATTTAAAGTATTTTTACTTTTCTTACCTATGTATATATGTAATATATATATAGAGAGAAAGTATTGGATTCATGTCAAAAATTCGATGTCGAGTTTTGATGGATCTTCACGTTTTGAGGTCCCCTGAATCCAAAAAAGTGGTTTTCGCGACATGGTCTGTCTGTGGGTGGGTGGGTGGGTGGGTGGGTGTGTGGGTGGGTGTGTGGGTGTGTGGGTGGGTGGGTGGGTGTGTGTTCAATTTTAAGCATGAAGGAATTGAGCTACGAGGTTGAAATTTTATATTTAACTTAAACACCCACCGGGACCGGAAAAATAAGCTTTTAATCAAAATCGGCCAAAGAGTACTAGTACTTTACTGATGTACTTTTTCAGTTTTTTTCGATTTTCTCAAAATTTGCTCCAACGATTTTTTTTAAAATTCAAAAATCAATTATTTTTTAGATGCTCTTTAAAATGTATATTCTCATTTTGCGATTGAAATCTTCTGAAGACCACTTTACTCTTGTATTTCATAGGGAAGATAGGAGAAATGGTTGCCATGGTAACAAAATATAAATATTTTCCCATACTTATAAATTTTACATCTGAATTCAAATGTTCCGTACTGTCGGGAACTAAATATATGTCGACACAAAAATCTGGTGTGACAAGCACAGAACACAACTTTCGATTACCGAAGGTAAGAGAAAGTTGTGTGCTGTGCGCCAGTCACACCAGATTTTTTAAAAGTAAATTATTATTGGAGAAAAAAATTTTAAAGGAAAAAAAAACATTGATTTTTCATGTCTACGTTTCGGAGGCTAAACGTCCCCTTTAAGACTGGCCGAAACCGAAACTTCGGTCGGTTTCTAAAATTGAATAAATAAAGAGGAAATTGAATAAAAAAAATAATTTTATTCAGCCTAATTCTCTTTATTTTTCCGTATCGACACATCTCTACCCTAAGGTCCAGAGCAAAAAATTACTGAAATACACAATTAGAATGATAATCAATTTTCCGTTAATGATATATAATATTTTGTTAATTATTTGTATGAAAGAAGAGAAGGATTATGATAGTGCAAGCTATATGGTTTATAAATATATAATGGGGCTATAATTGCTGTGTTATCTTCATTTTAATTTTCCTTATTTCGAAAAAAAAAATTCATGAATTCATTCACGAATAATTAAGAATTACAAATTTAGTAAATAATGTTTTTCTTCCCCTCCGCCCCTCTTTTATCTCCGGAAATACATAAAAGAATACATACGGGCAGAAAAATGACATTGAGGCACATTAAATAATAATGTTATTTATTATAAGTTAATTTTATTTAAATAAATAAATAAATATTCGGGCCGGTTGCTGATTAAAGTGTGATATAGAAAATGACAAGAATTTTATTTAATCATGTCAAATTTTATATCCCGTATATGCGGGCGCTTGACGGTTGTTGCTTGTCTGAGGAATATTAAATTATATAAAAAAAAAAAAAAGTAAAAATGATGTGCTCAGCTGATAGGGGTTATTACAAGCGGTGCATCTCTCGCCTGCTAATTGCGCCTAGTTATTACGGCCGATAACCACACACCTATAATCCGCCTCCTAAGCGATTATTATTTTTTTTTTTTGTAAATTAATTCTTTTTCATGTTTGTTGACATGAAACAAAATATTCATAATCATTTGTAGTCACGAACACAAATTATGACACCTCAATATTTATAGCAATAATAAAAAAGAGATTAAAAAAAATCTGGTGTGACTGGCGCACAGCACACAACTTTCTCTTACCTTCGGTAATCGAAAGTTGTGTTCTGTGCTTGTCACACCAGATTTTTTGTGTCGACATATATTTAGTTCCCGACAGTACGTAACATATGAATTCAGATGTAAAATTTATAAGTATGGGAAAATATTTATATTTTGTTACCATGGCAACCATTTCTCCTATCTTCCCTATGAAATACAAGAGTAAAGTGGTCTTCAGAAGATTTCAATTGCAAAATGAGAATATACATTTTAAAGAGAATCTAAAAATTAATTGATTTTTGAATTTTAAAAAAAATCGTTGGAGCAAATTTTGAGAAAATCGAAAAAAACTGAAAAAGTACATCAGTAAAGTACTAGTACACTTTGGCCGATTTTGATTAAAAGCTTATTTTTCCGGTCCCGGGGGGTGTTTAACTTAAATATAAAATTTCAACCTTGTAGCTCAATTCCTTCATGCTTAAAATTGAACACAGACACACACACAGACACACACACACACACACACACAGACAGACCATGTCGCGAAAACCACTTTTTTGGATTCAGGGGACCTCAAAACGTGAAGATCCATCAAAATCTCGACATCGAATTTTTGACATGAATCCAATACTTTCTCTCTATATATATATTACATATATACATAGGTAAGAGAAAGTAAAAATTAATTAAATATGGGAAATGAAACAAATTTTTTTTTTGACTTTTTATCAATCTCAACTCAATAGATAAAAAATTTTTCGAGCATAGATTTGTTTACACTGGATATAAAAGTGATAATTTCAAACCATGAATCGTTTATATTTTCTAGAATCTAAATAACCAATCATTAACTCTCAATAACCAATCATTAAATTATTTTTCAATTAATTGCTGCTGACTTTTATGCATTTTTAATTTCCAAGGACTCTAGAAAAACTCTGAAGCAATCATAATCATAATCAAAAATTCTCCGCACAAAAATTTTCAGCTTTTAAATAAAGGCCCGCTATTAATTTCTCTGACCTACTGTATATATGTTAATACAGTATATAGAGAGAAAGTATTGAATTCATATAAAAAATTCAATGATAAGATTTTGATGGATATACACATTTTGAGCCCCCCTGAATCTAAAAAAGTGGTTTTCGCGACATGATCTGTCTGTGAACAAAATATCTCAAGAACGAAAAGAGCTAGGATATTGAAATTTTATATTTAAGTTTGTTACCTCCCTGGGACGGGACAGGAAGCTTTTAAATTAAAATTAAATATACAAATTAAACACTAGATTATTTGTTTCAAAGGTTTTATTAATTAAAAATTAACACTTGATACGTATTTCGACAATTTCTTGTCATCATCAGAAGTGATTACATTCTCATGTGTATGTATGAATGTAATCACTTCTGATGATGATAAGAAATTGTCGAAATACGTATCAAGTGTTAATTTTTAATTAATAAAACCTTTGAAACAAATAACCTAGTGTTTAATTTGTATATTTAATACAAAATGTTTCAACGAGAACCAACGGTCGAAAGTTTAAATCTTATTAAAACAGGAAGCTTTTGTACAAAATCGGTCAAAGAGTACTAGTACTTTACTGATGCACTTTTTCAGTTTTTTTCGATTTTCTCAAAATTCGCTCTAGCAATTTTGATTAAAATTCAAAAATCAATTATTTTTTAGATGCTCTTTAAAATGTATATTCTCATTTTGTGATTGAAATCTTCTGAAGACCACTTTACTCTTGTACTTCATAGGAAAGATAGGAGAATTGGTTGCCTTAGTAACAAAATATAAATATTTTCTCATATAAATTTTACACCTTGAATTTTAATATATGTATTTTGGTGGAAATTAAATATATATCCACACAAAAAATCTGGAATGACTGTGCGACTACTCACACCAGATTTTTTTATTCTGTTAAAATAAAACTAATTTTTTATTTTCAACACTTTAGAAGAATTCAGATTTGATAAGAGATGAAATTAATAGACTAGCCAGGTGGAATTTGAACCCTCATCTCAAAAATAAAAAAAATTCTGTGGAATCAATTTTATTTATAAATAATCAGAATACCAATTCAGGATTTGATTTTTGAATAATAAATTTGCCGATCCCGCATAAAAGTTGAGAATAAAAGATTTTAAAGCATTTGTCATAAGAAAAAAAAATAATAATAAACTGGTTAAATATTTTACTAAAAAAAATTAACCGTAAGAGTGGGGAGAATGAGTAAAAAAATGTGAGAACAAATAAAAATAAAAATTGAATATGAATAAATAATTAGCTTCTTGGCGACACGCAACTCTCATTTCATTCAAATGCGTTCTAATTATACCCTCTGCCTAGTTATGATATCAAATTTCCAATTTTTATAACAATTAATAAAGAACAGGTTGTGAACATAGCGATATAAAAAAATAAAAATAAAAAAAAAAACAAAAACAGGAGACATGCGATGAGATTGAGCGCCAACATCAGGGCCTCATGTTTAATAACTTCATTAACAAAATAACAAGATCTGATGGCGAAGAATTTTTTTTTGCATTTCAAATATAATATATGTAAAAAGAAAAATACTTCTGTCAAAATGTGTTAGAATCTATTATGAAATTGAAAAATTTCATTAAGCGCTTAGGGATCGTCCAAATATTAATTAACGCGTTAGGAGGGGGGAAGGGTCTGGACAAAACGTTACTAATTGTGACATGGGGTTTCTCTAAGTGGGACATAACAATTCAAAGTTAAATTAAAAAAAAAGTCGAATGATTTTCACAACAGGGAAAAAATGGAGTGATTATTAGAGTCACGAGGGAAAACTTTCTAAAAAAAAAGGTAAAATTATGATTTTGTATAAGAAATGTTTATTCGGGAGTTATTTATTGGCTATTTGGTATCCAAATGGCTTAAATAAAATCATCGGACTGCCTGGGGTCCGAGCCCGCGACTTTTGTTTGTATGTGACTAACTGTGACTTGGGAGGAGGGACCAGAAAATCTTCAAAAAATGCGTTACATAATATGTGGACGACCCCTTATTCTTGTATGAAAACGAGCTTTGGGGTCGTCCACATATTACCTAACTCCTTTTTTGACGATTTTCTAGTCCCCCCACCCATGTCACAGTTAGTCACATACAAACAAACCCCCTACAAATATTATGTCACAACAGAACTACCCCCTCCGAATAAAATTTCTTCTCCTTCCAATATTATGTCACAGCATAGAACTACCCCACCGAATAAAATTTCTTATACAAAATTCATATCATTTTACCATTTTTTTTCAAAAAATTTAAAAAATCCAATTTTGAATTGTTGTCCCACTTAGAAACCCCAGGGTCTCACATGTCACAATTAGTAACGTTTTGTCCAGACCCTCCCCCCCCCCTGACGCGTGACGTAATATGTGAACGACCCCTTTCAATAAATGAAGTAAATATGATTTCATGATCTTTTGATAGAGATTTATCTATATTTGAAATCATATCAGTCTCCTGTGGATCAAATTCGGTTGCATAAAAGCATCAAATCAGATGACAATATGTGCTGATTGAACTATTCATGAGAGGCCATTTGCATCTCATAAACACAATCATCTCCTACTCACTGTTATCTTAAACGATATAAAATTGTTGAATCTATTACTCCTTAAACATTTTTATATTCTCTAACCCTGAATCGGGTTTTACGTTATTACTAGAAGTAAGTGAAGTGAGGAAGTTTTATTATAAATGCCGCTCGCCTTCGGCGAATTTGGTCACTCTTTTTTCATGTCCCTGGCTTTGCCGGGGCCCGAAAAAAACTAAAAATAGGGACCCTTTTTAAAAAAAAAAAAAAATATAAAAAAAAAACAACTAAATTAATTTTTTAAAAATTATTTTAAAAAAATTGCGAAAAAAAAATTTTTTTTTTTTCCCCCCACTTTTCCCCGCCCTAGGAAATATAAAAATTTAACAGCATTTTTGACCCTGCGGTAGTCTTACACCCGGCAAATAAAAGCCAAGCTTATCCGTTAATATTATTAATGATTGTATAGTAATTTAAAAAATACAATAATATATAAAATCAATCCAATTAGTCGAGTACAGGCAGTATATTGACAGCCCGCAAACTCTGAGGTTGATCGAAACGTCAGCCTAGAGGACGTAATAAAAGAAATAAATTTAGCTGCCATTCTTTTTTCTTTACACTTTATAAATTCAAAATTCCTATTAATTATGGAGATATCCTGGGGATAGACAGACAGGCTGACATTAGCGAATTCTACTCTAAATATAGACATAGTGACAATATCAGTTAGTGTTAACAAAAACAATAAATTCCGATTGTTTCAAAATAAAATAAACTAGTAAAAAGCACAGTATCAATGCCACAACCAGGATTTTCCCCTGAGGTTTTTTTTAAAGGAACTTTTCTGGTTGGCATTTAGTTTCAGGGGTTTATATGGTTAATAATATTTCTAAACAAATGGAAACATTTTTTAAAAATTGAAAGACAATTAAGTTTCGAACTCTCATAATTGACATCTCCACTTAAAGACAACTTTATCTTCCTCTTGGGAGTTTTGACCCTCTGTTTGCGCCAGTGCAATATATATAAACATTTTTATTATAACAAAGGGGCGTATTTCTGAGTGAAAATGAAAATTAGAGCCATTCTTTTTTTTAATGATTTCAATCCACAGTTGACGTTTTGATCCCCGGATTTCCAAATCACATCTGATTGGATTGAATGTCACTGCTTATAAATCAAATAATTGATTATCCTCTCTCTATTAAAAAAAATGGAAGTAAACAACTATCAAGTGATTTATTTTTCCTTTATTTTGAAATTTCATATTTTTATAGAAGTAAAAATATATAGAGATGGAAAAAAATCAAATCAGCTCAAATGAATGTCGAAACGTTAGCTGTGGATTGAAATCATTACATAATAAAAAAAAAAAAAAAAAAATTATTTTCTTTTTCTTTATTTAAATTTTTTTAAATAAATATACTGAGTCTAATATGATTAAATTTTTTTAGGTTTGGAGTTTTGGAAATGAAGCTGAATTTCTAGCAAAGAGATTTTGACATATGAAACAATCACTAGACTAATTATTATTCTTGCTGATCATTTTTGAGTTGAAGAGAAATAATTAATTTTTTATTTAAAAGATAAAAGTAAAAATACTTTAAGTATTATTATACTAGTACATTTAAAAGTAATTAAATATTGAAGTAAAAAATGATTAATTTCTTTTTTCTTTTTATAGATGAGTAATCGTTGTTGGTTAAATATAGGCCTATAATAATTCTTTCTCTGTCTCTTTTTTGTTCTTTAATAATGCTCAAAAAATTACAGACTTATAAAAGCTATTAAAAAAAATAAAAGTGAATAATTGAGAATAGTAATTTATTTTAGCATAGAGATAAATTAACCTACATATAAGAAGGACAGACCGACAGACGTTTTATAATATCTCTCGCCACTTACTGGCTTTTTAAGGAATTATTTAATTCTAGAATTATGAGGGTAGAACACAACAAAGGAGGGGGAGGCGAAGTTCTTATTCTCCCGTTTTTTTTTTTTTTTTTTTTTTTTTTGTAATAGAAAAAAGCCAGCTGGAAAAAAAAGATTAAAATATATAATAATAAAATGTTTCGTACGAAAAACTCCGCTTATGCATAATTCAATTTTATAAAAACACAATAATCGAGTAATTTAAATTTGATATACGGTAACTAATTAAAAAAAAGCCTCCAAGGAAACCAACATTGTAAATTTTCTGTTTTATTTTAGTCTATAATTACTTTTTTATAATTTATCTAATTGAATATGTGATGGGCGTATTTAAGAGTATCTAATTTTTTTGCTTAATTTACTAAAATTTATAAATTATATCTTTAAAGGGAATTTTTATCACAGTGGTCGGCAATTGAGACTGAAAGGGAAAAAAAAATTTCAAAGACCCAAGATTAAATGATACATGACTTTTTTTTAAACATCAGTTAATGAGTAGTGCATAAATATACATAAATAAATCACAAGTAATAAGTATGTATTTATATAAATTAATGAGTGCAATGAGCTTGCATTTCTTTGGAAAATTCAACTATGTTAGGTGTGTTAACTTGTATATTCATCAAGCTGCCAAATATAAATACAGGGGGACAATTTTCTGAAAAAGAAAAAGATAGAAAATTTAAAAATAAATTTAAAAATAATTCTTAGCATTTCGTTTTAATAAATATTTTTGCGATTTTTATCTACAAGTTTTAATTTTATTTCTTACAATATTTTCCAGTCAATATTGATAAACTTTGATGATTTAAATAATGCTAATGAATAATGTGAAAGTGGACTATATCAAATAAAAAAGAGAGCCACTATTTATAAAAAAAAATAAAACTGCTCAAGCTTTTCACTATCCACTTGCCAAATATAAATACAATTTTCTGAAAAAGAAAAAGATAGAAAAATAAATATAATTCTTAGCATTTCGTTTTTTAATAGATATTTTTGCAATTTTTATCTACAAGTGTTAATTTTATTTCTTACAATATTTTCCAGTCAACATTGATAAACTTTGATGATTTAAATAATGCTAATGAATGATGTGAAAGTGGACTATATCAAAAAAAAAGAGAGCCTCTATTTATTAATATAAAAAAAAAATAAAACTTTATTCTGGACTTTTCGGCATAGATTATGTCAGCCTTCTTAGAGTACAAAGGTTTTAAAAAGAGACACATGTCATTCATTATATTATAAATAGAGTTGTCTTATATGAATACTACGGTATAAAATACCCGATAGTACATTCGAACAATATCAAATAATATTGGCCAATGATAGATGTATGTATTATAACAATATAATTATATATTCATACAAGAAAAAAAAAACATAAGTAGATTACAATCAATTCCAAATCTGAGTATCGAAACGTCAGCTGCGGACTGAAATCATTAAAGAAAAAAAAAAATAATAATAATAGCTCCAATCTTCATTTTCACTAAGAAATATGCTCGTTAGTTATAATAAAAATGTTTATATATTGCATAAACAGGGGGTCAAAATTCCCAAAAGGAAGAAAAGTAGTAGCCCCTGAAGATGTTAGAGTTCGAAACTTCGTCTTTTCATTTTGAAAAATAGTTGAATTTATTAATTAAATATTATTAATCATAAAAAGTTTTTTACTTTCTCTTACCTATATACGTATGTATATATATAGAGAGAAAGTATTGGATCCATGTCAAAAATTCTATGTCGAGATTTTGATGGATATATACGGTTTGAGGTCCCCTGAGTCCAAAAAAGTGGGTTTCGCAACATGGTCTGTCAGTCTGTGTGTGTGAACAAAATATCTCAAGATTAAAAAGAGCTAGGAGGTTGAAATTGTATATTTAAGTTAGGTACCCCGCCGGGACGGAATACGAAGCTTTTAAACAAAATCGGCCAAAGAGTACTAGTACTTTACTGATGTAGTTTTTCAGTTTTTTCGATTTTCTCGAAATTCGCTGCAACGATTTTTTTTTTAATTCAAAAATCAGTTATTTTTTAGATGCTCTTCCAAATATATGTTCTCATTTTGCTCTCAAAATTGTTTTAAGTACACTTTACTCTTGTACTTTATAGGAAAGTTTGGAGAAATGGTTCTCATGGTAACAAAATTTTTCCAATGTTTATAAAATTTACATCGTGAATTTTAATATATAGGTGGAAACTAAATATATCTCGACACAAAAAAAATCTGGTGTGACAAGTACAGAACAAAACTTTCGATTACCGAAGGTGTGGTATGCGACCAGTCACACCAGATTTTTTTTTAATAAAGAGACTATTTCCATTCACATCATCTGCCACGGATTGCTCTGAATGTTTATTTATAATTTGTTAATATCTATCTGTATGACCCCAATGGATATCTCCATAGCCAGTTGAAATTTAATATGCAGTTTTATGTATATATTCAAAAAGGGCAGGAAAATATTTTCGTTCTTATATGAGAAAACCAAAAAAGAAGGGAAGGGATTTGATTTAATTACTTTAAACCAAAGGCAGGCGAAGAGAATAGTTAAATAAAAATTTACAATTAAAAAAAGTTGATGATCTATTTACAGGAGTTGTTTAATATTCTTAATTAAATCATCTCAAAGACGTTAAGATTGTTGGTCCCTTGATTTGGACAGAGTTTAAAAGTAGCCTAAAAACAGAGAGAGAACATTATTCTTCCACTATTAGGATTATAAAGATTAAAAAATAATTAATGCGTAGAGATTAAAAATATTTAGGATTTAAATTTTATTATTGGATATACATAAATTGAATTAAAGAAAATTTTATAGCTTATATCTTATTTATGATAATGGAAGATAAAAGCCATATGTATATATTTTATCGATTTTTTCAATTATTTGAAAATCAATTTGACAAGGTTATTGAAATTGCTTTCTTTTTTTTTTAGTTTAAAAAATTAATTATTTGAGTTTTGCATATAAAAATGCAGGTGCTTTATTATTTGCTAATCGAATGTAGAGGAGAAGGGAGCGAAGGAAATAGATAAATTTCTTAGATATAACGACGAAAGCGAAGGTCAGATGACTATTTGAATAGAAATATTTCAAGAAAGATAATAAATTTATTTCAAATATGTATTTATTGCAAAGTGAAGAAGGACGGGAATAAATTAATTATTATAGCGAATATTGATAAGCAATGGATGACTTCTAGAAAATGAAATCAGAATTTATAATTGACTATTTGACTTTTTTAACCTCATAATAATATATGAATATAGCTAAAAAAAAAATATTACCTTTGCGATAGTTATATAATAGACTATCAATAAAAATTTTTAATATCCATTTAATTTATTTAAATGTAGGACATAAAATTATCATTCAATTCAAATCTTTGTTTATACAGTATGTGAAATATAAAGTTATTCTATTCCATAACGAAAACAAAAATTAATTGTATTTGATAGAGAAAGAAATATTAGATTTTAACTGAAATACACGTTTTTTTTTTTAATTTGCCCTTTCGGCTGCTCCATTTAGGAGTATATATTGTGTATTTTATTTTTACTTTCTCTTATTAAATTAATAATATCGACGTTTGAAGTTCAAAAATATCGTTATAAAAAAAAATCTGGTGCGACTGGTCGCACAGCACACAACTTTCTAGTGCCTTCGGTAATTGAAAGTTGTGATCTGTGCTTGTCACGTCAGATTTTTTTTGTGTTGACAGTACGGTGCATTTGAAATCAAGATGTAAAATTTACAAGTATGGGAAAATATTTTGTTACCATGGCAACCATTTCTCCTATCTTTCCTAAGAAGTACAAGAGTGCTCTTCAAAAAATTTCAAGGCCAAAATGAGAATATATATTTTAAAGAGCATCTAAAAAAAATTGATTTTTGAATTTTAAATTGTATTTCAGTTAAAATCAATATTTCTTTTCTATCAAATACAATTAATTTTGTTTTCGTTATGGAATAGAATAACTTTATATTTCACATATAAACAAAGATTTGAATTGAAGGATATTTTGAGAAAATCGAAAAAAGCTGAAAAAGTACATCAATAAAGTACTAATATTGTTTGGCCGATTTTGATTAAAAGCTTATTTTTGGGGTGCCTAATTTAAATATAAAATGTCAACCTCCTACCTCAATTCCTTAATGCTTTAAATTGAACACACACAGACAGACCATTTGTCGAAAACCACTTTTTTGGATTCAGGGGACTTCAAAACGTGAAGATCCATCAAAATCTCGACACAAATTGATTTAGACTTTCACAAGACATTTTTTGTCATAAATCGTGGTTTATTTTAGCAAATAATAATACAAAAGTGTTATTAATTCGGCTGTTATTTCGGCAGTCGTCATCAGGTAGATGCACTGAACAAAGTGTTAGTATGAGCACTAACAGCTCATTGATCAAAGTGAATGCATCTACCTGATGACGGCTGTAGAAATTGCGGTCAAAACGTATTTTATTGTAATTAATAATAATTTTTGTATTATTATTTGCCACGATTTATGCAAAAAAATGTCTTTTATGTAGTAGGATAAATAAAAGGCATAGCAGCTATGTTTTTTTCTTTATTATAGAACCCACAGCGACGTTTCGGTCGACTATGCCACCATTTTCATGACTAGAGTTTGATCAACAGAAAAACCCTCTTATGTTCTTTGATAGATATTTCATAAAATTAATTACGATCTATCAGGTATAAAACATTTATAAGAGGGATTTTATGTTGACCGAACCCTAGGCATGAAGATGGCAACACAGACGACCGAAACGTCGATGTGGGTTCTATAATAACAAAAGTTGGTTGGTCTTTTATTTCAAATAATACTAAAATTGCCCGTGATTCGTAGCTCAAAGAGAAGATATTAGCTTCTCGTGCCTAGTGTCCCGGGTTCGCTTCCCGTACCAAGCGAAAAAAATTTATTTCATTTGAATTGGCTACTAATCATTTGAAATAAATACGGGTGGGGTCTAAAATGGCCTTAGATGCCGAAAAAGGCCTTAAACAAATAAAAAAAAAAAAATTAAAATTCAATAACAACTACGAAAACATTAAACAAGTACAGCCATACGGCCTAATAAATTTAATTCTTAAAAAAAAAAACTCGTTATAAAATAAGTTGATTATTAATTTACTACGTTCTTGATAATATATAGCCCATAATTAAAAATATTTTATTTTTCCCGATTGACTTTAATCCGATAATCATTAAATATATAATTTCCCATTCAATAAACATTAATTCATTAGATATTTGTCGAAGTAGACATTAATTTAATGAGACAAGGCGTAATCTTAAAGTGACATGCAGGATTGCCTCTCCCTCTCCATATGCAATTATTATCGACTAGCGAGACATGAAGCGCTGGTCACGCAAATTGTCTCCACGACCTATGTACGTACCATTTGCAGCCCAGGTACCACAACTACCTGTACCTGTATCCAATAAATTGCTTTTGCCCGACATGGACAACTGAAAGTATCCTCGCTCTGTCCGTTATACTAGGCCAGGACTACGTATCTTTTAATTGAGACTAATCGTTTCTTGTGTCAGAGATTTTTATTTTTAAAATGATTATTAGTAGGCCTAATATCCAAATTCTAATTGGTCATTTTATTCAATTGTGAAACTTATCTTAAGTGTTCATGCACCAGGCAGGAGATTAAATCATCTCTTAAATGTGCCTGGATTAACATAATTAAGTATCGTAAAGACAAAATTGTCGTACAAATAAATATACTATTATGAGGCCGCTAATATAATATTACTAATTAAGTCTATATGGCCAAAGATGCCAAAGACTATTTAAAAAAATAAATAAACATACAAATTTGTTAAATATATCTATGATTTGTCAAGTTCGAATCGAGGTTTTTATTGAATTATATTCAGTGCCGCCGAGAGCCTTGACGGGACTTAGGCTGATAATAAGCCCCATCTTCTCCAAAAAATGATTATAATATAATTTGGAAAATATGAGATTCTGAAAAATAATTTATTTATAAAGGTGGATCCATACTTGTAAATATTTTCGCCGAACGCGTTCATTATTTACGAAGATTATTTAACTTATTCAATGGCGCAGAGTTGGGAAGCAGGAGGAGATAAATACCCGGGACCTTTCAACTTCATTCCTAACTTCCTAATTTAAAAAAAGTAAAAATTTAAATTAGCTTATATATTTTAATAAATATTTTTTTTGATGAAGCTCGGGTCCTAAATCCATTATAAAAAAAGACTACATTTGGTATCCAAATGGCTTAAATAAAATCATCGGACTGCCTGGGATCCGAACCCGCGACCCTTGGTATAGAAGGCCAGCACGCTAGTCAATACACCAAGCCCTAGGGCTGGTCATCAAGTTGTGATGACAAAATGACAGCAACTGTCAGAATAGATGAAATAATTCGTTTCCTTTCCCCTCGAATCGGGAAGAATAGGGCTTCTTCAAAATTTTAACCACAAATATGCCTCTTCTTCTAGTATATAATCTACGATAATCAGGTTTCTTTTGTCAGGACTTTTTTAGAGGTGGGAAAAAGTCAAATATTCTATTTCCCTCTAAATTTGAATTAAATTTGTATTTAAATGGTTTTTACAAAGCATAATTGTCAAACCCCCAACTCACAAGTTAAGCGTGGACTATTTTATGTAATTTTTATGATGCGAAAAATACTCCATTGATTTTTACTTTCTCTTACCTCTATATATGTTAATATATATAGAGAGAAAGTATTGGATTCAAACTCATATATGTTCAAACTCCCTCTTATCATCAACCATTTAGGGAAGAAATCAAATTATTGCTTTTTTTTTGCACGAAACTTAAGATTATCTTCATCCAACATAACAGTAAAATGATCACTAAAATCTTAGATTATTCGTCAATACCAACGAAATGGAATGGAATGGGTTAAACGTTGTTTTTGTAATACCGTCGTAGAATCCAAAAATGTTTACCCCAAGGTGGGCGACATTTGAAAATCTGTTATAATATTTTTCACAATATGTTAAATAACGCCATAAGTACCAAGTACCAAGTTTTTCGTCATTAATTATAAAAGCCTATAGATTTTAAGCGAGAAAAACGAGAGGTTATAAAAAATAAATAAATAAATAAATGTCCCCTTTAATAAATGAATAAAACTTAGGTTTTAAATCAAAGATAAGTAAATATTAATTTTCATAATGTTTTTTCCGTTTTTATCGTTGATTGCAAAAACAAATAAATCATTGGAAAAAAAGAAGATTATAATAATTTAAGTATAAATTTTATTAATAGAAAGAAAAAAAAGTTAAGAATTACTTATTTCCGTTTTGAATTTTTCTTATCGATTTTAATTAACATAAAAAATACATTTTCAGTTCTTATTGAGTGAAATATTGTTATGTTGATGAATTATTTAATAAAAGACAGTTCAAATACATATAAGTTATACAGGTAATATTAGCAATTCTTGGACTTATAAATGCAGCAATAAAAAATAATAATTTTTCCTTTAATAAATAATACTTAAAAATCTGGTGTGACTGGCGCACAGCACACAACTTTCTCTTACCCTTCGGTAAGAGAAAGTTGGGCACTGTGCTGGTCACACCAGATTTTTTGTGTCGAGATATATTTAGTTTCCCATAGCACCTTAGTTTCAAACTTGCATTTTAAATGTTGACTGCTTCAAATAAACTATGGTTATTTTTCAAAATTTTAATCTCATATTTGGACATTTTATACACAATATAGAATCGTAAATAAATACAAAATTTCATAAGAATTGGAAAAAAAAATTTTAAATGCCTAAAAAGTTTCAAAGGGGACCCCCTTTTGAATCGAAATTAACATACAAATCCCTATAGGAAATTAACATTAGGCCTATGAGAGAAGGCGGAGAGACAGGCGATAATGTTTGCAAGTGAGAGAGAGAGAGATATATATGTTTTCTCCTAAGCAATTAAAGACACAAATAAATGGGAATTTAAATAATAATTGATTTTTACTTTCTCTTACCTATGTATATATGTAATATATATATAGAGAGAAAGTATTGGATTCATGTCAAAAATTCGATGTCGAGATTTTGATGGATCTTCACGTTTTGAGGTCCCCTGAATCCAAAAAAGTGGTTTTCGCGACATGGTCTGTCTGTGGGTGGGTGGGTGGGTGGGTGTGTGTTCAATTTTAAGGATGAAGGAATTGAGCTACGAGGTTGAAATTTTATATTTAAGTTAAACACCCCCCGGGACCGGAAAAATAAGCTTTTAATCAAAATCGGCCAAAGAGTACTAGTACTTTACTGATGTACTTTTTCAATTTTTTCGATTTTCTCAAAATTTGCTCCAACGATTTTTTTTAAAATTCAAAAATCAATTATTTTTAGATGCTCTTTAAAATGTATATTCTCATTTTGCGATTGAAATCTTCTGAAGACCACTTTACTCTTGTGTTTCATAGGAATGATAGGAGAAATGGTTGCCATGATAACAAAATATAAATATTTTCCCATACTTATAAATTTTACATCTGAATTCAAATGTACCGTACTGTCGGGAACTAAATATATTTCGACACGAAAAATCTGGTGTGACAAGCACAGTACACAACTTTCGATTACCGAAGGTAAGAGAAAGTTGTGTGCTGTGCGCCAGTCACACCAGATTTTTTTAATCTAATAAAAAGAAAAAGATTTAAATTCCGTTACCATGGCAACCATTTCTATCTTTCCTATGAAGAACAAGAGTAAAGTGGTCTTCAGAAGATTTCAACGGCAAAATAAGAATATACATTTTAAAGAGCATCTAAAAAATAGTTCATTTATGAATTTAAAAAAAATCCTTGGAGGGAATTTTGAGAAAATCGAAAAAAACTGAAAAAGTACATCAGTAAAGTACTAGTACTTTTTGGCCGATTTTGTTCAAAAGCTTATTTTGAGCGTGTGGGAAGGTACCTAAGTTAAATATAAAATTTCAATCCGGTAGCTCAATTCCTTCATGCTAAAAATCTGTCCACACATACAGACACACGCACACACACACACACACACACACACACATACATACACACACACACACAGACCAATTTGCGGGACCCACTTTTTTGGACTCAGGGGACCTCAAAACATGTATATCCATCAAAATCTCGACATCGAATTTTTGACATGATCGCAATACTTTCTCTCCTATATATTTCATATATAGGCTAAGAGAAAGTAAAAAGGAAAAAAAAAAAATTATTAAGTTTAATTGAATTAGATTTCATTTTCCTTGATTTTTTTCTGAATTCAAAAAAAAAAGAAGAAAACCTGGTGTGATGGTCGCACAGAGCACACATTTTCTCTTATCTTCGATAATCGAAAGCTGTATTCTGTGCTTATCACACCAGATTTTTTTGTGTATTTGAAAGAGCATCTAAAAAATAATTAATTGATTTTTGAATTTTAATAAAATCGTTGAAGCGAATTTTGAGAAAATCAAAAAAAAAGTACATCAGTACTAGTACTTTTTGGTCGATTTTGTTTAAAAGCTTATTTTCACGCTCCTCCCAGGAGCGGGGGTCCAACTTAAATATAAAATTTCGGCCTCTGAGCACAAGGCCTTACAGCTAGTGGGTCACCGATTTTTTTTATGCTTATAGAATTTTAAAGTTTTTCCAAAAACACTCAAGAAAATGAAGATTTCCGAGTTCTATTCTGATAGGCACTCGTAGCGCCGTGTGGCTGCACACCAAATTTGATATATGAAACGACTCATCTTAATATTTAACAATAAGATAATTTCAATTTTTTCAAGTTTCCACCTTAACATTTCTCTCTTCTGACCTACATTAATCCTGGAAATTCTCATTCTAAATTTAATAAGCGAGTTAATTAACTAATTACTAATTAATTACTATATTAATTATTACAGCACAGAGGTTGGGGGTTCGTTTCCCACCATATGTGAGAGAAATTTATTTCAAATGAATACCAATAAATAGGAACAAGACCTCAAATAAAGAAAACAAATTTTTAACAATCAATTGGTTGAATGAAAGTTGATTTTTAAAAAAAATTTTATTCTTCTGGCTCCCATAATTTTTGCTTAAGATTTTGATTGTCACATGTTCTAGTTAAATAAAATCAGATGGCAAAATAATTTTTGATTGCAACACATGAGAATACATCACTTGTAAATAATCAACCTTTAAATCTTGATCTTTATCCAAAGCGAGTATGTTGTTCGACATACAATAGCTCCTAATATAATCTCAAATTTGTTTACGAAAGGAAGGACATACCCTACCCCGCTTCTAATCATAAGGGCGTAAAAAACAAGGGGTCGTCCACATATTACGTAACGACTTTTTTGATGATTTTCTAGACCCCCTGGGGGGTATTAAAGTCAGAAAATTTTTGAGGTAAAATGTTATTTTTTTTATTTTTGGCTCTCCTGAAAAGCAGCATTTTGTCCTTTTATCCTTTACGACTTTTGAATTTCCAAGTATCCATATATTTTTGAATTCTCATTGCTGATATTTAAATTTTTCTTATAATATAACTCAGCGCCCTTGAATAAAATCTTTTGTTGGCTACTTCTCTTCTGACATCAACTTCAAAATATTTGATTTAGCTCATATCATATTATTAATAAGAATAAGAGAACTTTTGACTTTTGTATGCAAATCGGCGCTATGTCTTTCATCCTATTATTCTCTTTTGATTTTGTCTTTTTTCCTCGCCAAATGGTGTCTGTCTTTTTTTTTCTTTTTATTTTTTTCTCCTCTCATTCTGATTTATAATCGATGGGATTTTGAATCGCGATATGTGTTGACACTTGCTGGTTTGGCCAGATTGTTTCGGAGGTCGTCCGTCCCGTCCCGTCCATCCGTTTGTCCCCTTTTAAGGGAGGGGCCAGTCCGGTTGGCATTGCTCAGTTGCAGCTGCACGCATGCAGATGGCTCTGCTGCTCCTGTTGCTACTGTAAGACGATTAGATCGAGATCCTTCTTCTGTTTCTCTCTGTGTCAATTCAAAATCACCTTGAGCCATTTTGAGACACTCAAGTCCCCCCCTGTAAAAAAAAGATAAATCCTAACAGACAGATCAAAGAATACAGAGAGAAAAAAATCGAATATACAATTCATGTCTGATTTTGAATTTATAACCTCGAAAATAATTCGACCTTTTTTCTTTATCATTTATTCTATTAAATAAAACTCAAGTTATTTATGTTTCTTGAATAAATGATGATAGTGGCCTGTAGCAAATTCCGGCTTATGAGAAGGTATTAGCACTGGATTTTCCTTATTAAATAAGTAAAATTCTCATTTTGTAACTTTATTAAATAGGCCAGTTAAATATGTAAATTATGTGAGTTAAAAAATTTCAAAAAAGAAAATATGGTACACGCGTGGATCGTTTTTTAAATTGAATTAAAAGTTTCAAACTCCTAAATAGAAAAAGTAAAAAATGAGGCACCTGCTGAAGTCGAACTCACGTACTTCCTAGTTAATGTCCCTCGTAAAACGTTAAAAAGGTTTTATTGATATCATTTGAAAATCTTTGATTTAATGCTAAAAAGACTAAAACGAAGATCAGATTTCGTCGACGATTAGGCAAGTTCACTAGTACCTGAAAACGGGAATGATTCATCCCCGAAACGTCGACGAAATCTGATTTTTTTTTACACTATGCTGCCTTTACTTTCCTAGCCCTCTAAAAAAAAAAAAAAAATTAAGATTAAAACTAATTAAGAATAGTTAAATAATTTTCGAGATGTATATATTTGAAAAATATATTAAAAACAGTATTTAACAAATTTGTATATGGTGGGCCAAACGTCCCATGGTTCCAAAAAAAATTTTGTTTTTGATGAATTAAGAATACCTCTCTATTATTTAAGTACGTATTTTAAAATTATTTATTATTTAAATTAATTCAAAATTTGACGTTCATTTCACAGAATTTTTTGATTTTTTTTTTCAGTAATTTTATGGCAAAATTATGATTTTTTTTTGTTATTATCAAAAATTTGAAATAACTCTACAAAATTTATTTAAAAACACGCCCTTTTTCTTCCTAAAATTGTGTCCATATCCACCTCCCTAACCCCTATCGTATGTTTATAAAAATCTGGTGTGACTGGTCGCCCAGCACAAAACTTTCTCTTACCCTTGTTATTCGAAAGTTGAGAAAGTAAAAATCATTTTACCCAAGTTTTTTTTTTTTAATTTCTCAAAAATTTTTTAATTTCGTATATCATTAACATAATTAAAGACATAAATATTTTGATCTTAAAGTTTTTTTAGTAATCCGCTAAAATATTTATTGATCATAATTAATAATAGAAAATCATAGATTGTTTTAACAAATCCAGTCGTTTATGAAATAAGTAAAACCTTTTATAAAGGCCCTTTGTATTTGAAGACCTCTTTGTCCAAATGACTATAATTAATTCCAACCGATAAGTAGTTGAAATATAAAATTTCTTCTCAAATAAATAATTTAAATTATGATGCTCCGATTTTATTAATTTTTTTTTTTAATCCATTTTATTTAACAAATGTTAATTTTCTTTCGAACGGATCTGTAAAAAAATTTCTTCACAATATCACTAGACTCCTTATAAAGCCGAAAGTTGTTCATATATCAGAGAGTTAAAAGGTATTTTTTACACTCTATCACAATAAATGAAAAAAACGAAAACCCGTTTTGAGCTGCGTTATACAGGTCAAATTATTAATCATTAATTTTATGATTTTATTGCCAACTAAATTGACTCCATTAGAAGATAATAGATGTTTGTTGAATTAATTCCGACACTTTAAATGAAAAATTGGTATTTTGTTAGATATTCTCAAATGATAAATTATTTCCAATAATGTTATAATTATTATCTAAACGGGGCTTTCAGATGCGGGTCAATTCATTCAATTTTAAATGTCTGTATGTCTGTGAGTCCCTTTTGGCTTTTAACGAGGAAAGAATAAAAAAACAAAACAAAAACAACTAGGAAGTAAGAAATTATCAGATATGGGAAATATATTTTTTTTTTATAATAAGCTTATTTATTAAAAAACTGTGTTTTTTTTTTTATTAGGTCTAAATTATTTAATCAAATTAGTCTTTTTTAATAGCAGGTGAATATCAAATTTCAATGATAAGTTTTTTTACTAAGAGTAGTTTCTTGTATCAGATAAAATACATTAAAGGCGGGTTATAATTTATTATTGTTAAGAATAAATTAGTAGATTGAGTAAAATTTATCAATTTAAATATTATTATAAAATTTTAAATTATGAAAATGATTATTCATTCACCTTGAATTTTTCCTGAGCATGTATATCCTCGGTTGCAGAATTTAGAAGTATTTTACGAACAAATAGTGACATCCCGTCCTTTAGAAGGAACTTCCCTCTCTTCGAAAGGAGTAGGCTACACGTCGGTCCCTCCTCAAACTAGGAGATCCTCCTTAGCATAGAAGAGGTTAGTTAGCTAAAAGATATCGGGTGGAACCAGAATTAAGGATTAGCTCTTCAACTAGAAATAAACGCAGGATGAGGAGTTAGAGATCGGAAATAATGTAACTTTACGGGATGCCAGTAGATGGCTACGACTAGAGGCCGGTTGGGTTTGAGGTGTGTCTTCTGTGATGAAGTAAACGGGGATCTCGGTAGGAATTTCAAAAAATAAAAATTCGAATATTTCGCCTTGGATCATTTCCTTATGCCTTTTTTCATTAATGTAAATTAGAAATCAAATTACAACATATAATACCCAAGGCCTATTCCTGCCTGCAATCTTATCATTAATGAATAGTAGTATAATTTACACATTTTGTCCTGCATTCTGTTCGTTTCATTTTTGCAAAACCTTTTAACCAAGATAGGATGCACTTTTTACAATGGCAAGTAAACGAACAAACTATTAAGTGTGTAAAATATAATGAGTTTTTACTAAAGAAATTTATGATTTTATATTAGGTGGTGGCCAATCCCTAAATTCACTCGTTGTGAGTTCTTAATATTAACATATTATTGCCTATAAAGTTAAATAAAAAATTCCTCAAGATTGTTTTATATACTTATATAGAAATTTTTTATTAAAACAAAATTATATAAGTTTACAGTATTTTATTAATTCGTATAAATATTTGAGTAAGATTAAATTTTTAACTTTTAGCTGATGATTCTTCCTTTTAATTATATACAGCTATACTCGAGTTAATAATAATAATATATGTTTATTTCATATAATAATTTACCAATTTTATTATCATATCCTTTGAAAAAGACCGTTTAAAATTGAATCCCTGGAAATTAATTTTTTCACCCGTATACCTTAAATGTCTTGTTTGTGGTCCTCCATTCGATTGTGCATATGCATATTTTAATAAAATAGGAACCCCGCTGAGACATTCTTATTTTGACCCGGATATTTAATATTTTTTTTATGGCCAATTTTAATTAATATTTATATGATCTGAGATGACCCTTTAGTACCGGTCTCCCGCCTTCCCACTCCTTAAATTTTTCTAGATGCCCGTCAAGTGTGAGACCGGAACATGATTTAGATGCCATATCGGTTGACCCTCCACTTCCGATTGCCTCTGTCTGTATGTCTGTTTGTCCGTCTTTCCGCAGGAAGGTCAAATAGCCAGGCTTATAAATTTACAAGGAAAATTTTCCTCTGACTTTATATTATTAATAAAGAAAAATCTGGTGTGACTGGTCGCACAGCACACTCTTCGGCAAGAAAAAGTTGTGTACTGTGCTGTCTTTTGTCTTGTGAATTAAACTATTGTATTTAGTTGTCCTTAGCACCTAAGTGCCAAACTTGACCACGCGATTGATACCATAGATGGCGTTGAACCACGAATGCTTCCATATCAGCAGGGCCGTTCCTGGCGGGCGTGCACTCCGTGCCAGCACGGAGGCGCCAGTCCCAAAGGGCGCCGGTGGCGCCTTCCAAAGGAAGGCGAAGACGAAAAGCCAAAGGGCGACGGAGGCGCAAAGCCAAAGGGCGACGGAGGCGCAAAGCCAAAGGGCGACGGAGGCGCCTTCCAAAGGACGGCGGAGACTCAAAGCCAAAGGGCATTTTCGTGCCTGGGTCCTTGGTCCGTCGCAAGTAAGAAAAATTTATTTCAAAAGAATTGGCTGCCAATCATTTGAAATAATTGGCGTAACTATATTGAATGGCGCCCCTGCGGGTACAAGAATGTCGCCCCCCTCCAAAAAAAAAAAAAAAAAAAAATTGTTAAATAAATGTAAATTTTAAATAGCTTTTTTATTTAAAAAAATAAAAGGGGAATGAATGACTTCCCCGAGACTTTCTCGTATATTCTGTCCGACCGTCCGTCCGTCTGTACACAAAAAAAGTACGGCCTGAGCTAAAGGTCGTAGAAAAATAATACTTACATATACCGATTCAGCATAAAAAACTGGTCCAGGGAAAAATACGTTTTGGTTGCTAGCACTTCCGGTTTTTTAAATATTTAACATTTTTTAATTTTACATTTGGGTCATTCCACGTCAGTTCAACCAGGCCATTTCACCCAAAATCTCAGATATTTATGAAACTTGGTATGTTTGTTCTATGTATAGAGATAAGTAACAGCACCAAATTTCAATTTTTTATCTCACTTAGTTTTCGAGTTATGGCACTTAAAGTTTTTATTTTTTCACCTTACTCGGCTTGGCTAATGTCAAACAAAATGCGACATGGAAGAGAAAATAATTTCTCATTTATTTATTTGACCACCAATCTAGATGAAATTTTTATGGTAGGTTCTTTAAACAATAAGGAATTAGAAAAAAATATATCACGAATCTAAGTTAATCCTAAAATATAAAAAAAATTAAGAATAAAAAAATTCATATTGTTGATTTTTTTTTAGTTTTGAAAACACAAACATGGCTTAGCGCTAAAGCCAATATCTCCAAAAGGGAATGAGATATTCAAGAAATTTTTTTTTCTAAATAACACTGTGCAACAAGAAAAAAAGCCCCGAGAAAATTCCTTCAGATTCTTAAGTAAAATGACCTCCTGAATCCAAATATGACCTTCGTTTTCCCCCAGGACGTACCGTTTTCGGGGGGTAGCCCCCAATTTATTTCCACCCCTTTTCGTTAATTATAGGGCCACGAAAAAAATTTGGAGGGATGAAAAGGAATATTTTAGCCTTAACATTTCTTCAGAAGGTCTAGAGAAGTGAAAAGTTAAAAAACATTAACATTTGAATCCAAGGGGGGGATGTGGGGGAGGATTTTGTCCCTTAAAATGGAAAAAATCATTAAAAATGATCAATTTTTTCTGATTTTTCCCAATTTTTACTTTCTCTTACCTATGTATATATGTAATATATATATAGAGAGAAAGTATTGGTTTCATGTCAAAAATTCGATGTCGAGATTTTGATGGATCTTCACATTTTGAGGTCCCCTGAATCCAAAAAAGTGGTTTTCGCGACATGGTCTGTCTGTGGGTGGGTGTGTGGGTGGGTGTGTCTGTGTTCACTTTTAAGCATGAAGGAATTGAGCTATGAGGCTGAAATTTTATATATAAGTTAAACACCCCCCGGGACCGGAAAAATAAGCTTTTAATCAAAATTGGCCAAAGAGTACTAGTACTTTACTGATGTACTTTTTCAGTTTTTTTCGATTTTCTCAAAATTCGCTCTAACGATTTTGATTAAAATTCAAAAATCAATTATTTTTTAGATGCTCTTTCAAATGTATATTCTCGTTTTGCCCTCAAAATTGTTTGAAGACCACTTTACTCTTGCACTCCATAGAAAAGATAGGAGAAATGGTTGCCATGGTAACAAAATATAAATATTTTCCCATACTTATAAATTTTACATCTGAATTCAAATATTCCCTACTGCCGGGAACTAAATACATGTCGACACAAAAAATCTGGTGTGACAAGCACAGTACACAACTTTCGATTACCGAAGGTAAGAGAAAGTTGTGTGCTGTGCGCCAGTCACACCAGATTTTTTCACTGATTTTCTACATATTCCAGCTGACAGACCCACCACACCCTTCCTTAAACATCCCTCAACTAAAAAAAAATAGCTAAATATTTTTCGAGATCTATTATTTGAAAAAGATAAAGGCGGCCATACACGGCAGGTCCAAAATCCAAATTGGCCCGGCACCGATCCAAAACTCGCCGTGTATGGGGAAACCGAGTTGGCTCGGCGACCGTTAGTTGGCTCTGTTGGATTTCCATCCGAGCCAAAATCCACAGAGCCAAGTCCACGAGCCTTGGATTTGTCCTCGCCGTGTATGGCAGTTCACCGAGCCAAGCCAAAACTTGTGCAGCGTTGCCAGATTCATATTTATTTTTTTTAGATACTTTTGATATTTTTTTTAAATTTTCTGAAGAGATCTTAATTAGGATAATTATTTAAATATTTTTTAAATCATTTTTTTTTAATAAAATTTTGAAAAAGTACTAAAATTAAGATAATTATGAGTGACATGTCATTTGTTGGGGGAAGTTCAAATGATCATTCATACCGCATTTTTCGGGGCAATTTTGCATTTTGATTCAATGACCCACAAAATGTCCTACATTTAATTTGTAACCGTTTCTTCACTTGTGTTTAAGATTTAAATAAAAATTTTCAATTTTTAAAAATTATTTAAATTATTTATGATATGAAAGATGACATTATATTGTATATATATATATTTTTATGCAATTTTTCATTTTGTTCTATTAAACCAAATTCTATTTCAAAAAAGGCAAAGATGTAACGAGCTACAAAAGGTTGTTTTTCCTTCTATAAAGGATTTAAATAAACATTTTTTATTTATTATTTATATGGTGACATATTTTCTGATATTTTTAAACAATTTTTTGTCTTATTAAACAAAATCATTTAATAAATTCTATTTGTTTTTCTTGTTGTATCTTCCTTATAAAAAAATATATATTTTTTTGGCATTTTTATTTTGTTGTATTAGGCACCGATTTGACAATTTACTAAGAGACTAACCTTTATTTACTCTTAAATGTCAAATTTCAAACGGGCCTGCTTGGCTCGGCCGTGTATGACCCCCTATTTTGGATCGGTCGAAAAATGGACTCGCACAAATTGGCTCGGTCTAAATGGACCTGCCGTGTATGGCCGCCTTAATAGTATTCAAAATACCTCGATTCGGACTTTAACTGAGTCATAGATATATTTAACAAGACATGTGAGTGTCCGGGGGCCATGGGATGTTTGGCCTCATCAATAAAGAACACTCACATGTCTTGTTAAATAAAAAAAAATATATAGGACAAAGCGGGTGGGGTGTGGGCGATTCCGAAGCCCTTGCAAGAAGAATTTTTTTCAATTATTGACAAGAAATAATTTCTACCCCTTTAGATAAAATTTGGAAATATTGAAGGACATAGAAGAATTCGTATATTTAAGTTTAAATTTGTAAAGATCAGCCCAAAAAAGTGATCCGCATATTTGCCAATTTGACCAACTGACCTGTGAATCTTCCATCTTCTTGCAAGGACTTTGGAATCGCCCACAGCCCATCCGCTTTATCCAATATATTTTTTTTTAGTTGAGGGATGTTTACGGAAGGGTGAGATGGGTCTGTCCGCTGGAATATGTAGAAAATCAGTGAAAAAATTGGGAAAAATCAGAAAAAATCGATCATTTTTAATGATTTTTTTGCATTTTAAGGGACAAAATCCTCCCCCACATCCCCCCCCTTGGAACCAAATGTTAATGTTTTTTAACTTTTCACTTCTCTAGACCTTCTGAAGAAATGTTAAGGTTAAAATATTGTTTTCCATCCCTCCAAATTTTTTTCGTGGCCCTATAATTAACGAAAAGGGGTGGAAATAAGTAGGGGGCTACCTCCCGAAAACGGTACGTGCTGGGGGAAAACGAAAGTCATATTTGGATTCAGGAGGTCATTTTACTTAAGAATCTGAAGGAATTTTCTCGGGACCAGAAAAAAGTTTCATTTTGTTGCACAGTATAATCTACATGAAATGGGCTTTAATTTAGCAAAATAAAATTATAAAATATAATTTGTTCCCTCTATTTCTAAAGTTCATTACAAGTTTCAATATATAGTTTTACATGTTAAAAAGGCTTCAAGGGCAAAATGAAAATATACATTTTAAAGAGCATCTAAAAAATAATTGATTTATGAATTTTAATAAAAATCGTTGGAGCGAATTTTGAGAAAATTGAAAAAAAAAACTGAAAAAGTACATCAGTAAAGTACTAGTACTTTTTGGCCGATTTTGTTCAAAAGCTTATTTTGAGTGTCCGAAAGGGTGCCTAACTTAAATATAAAATTTCAACCTCCTATCTCAATCCTTTTATGCTTTCATTTAAACAATGTGTTTTCCTCTGTGTTCAGTAATAAGCAGCACACACACACAGAGTTCATTTGAAATCATGAAAGAATTGAGCTAGGAGGTAATTTGAATAAAAAAATATTTTTTTATTAATGAATATTTTTTTATTTTCCTTCTCTATGAAAAAGAGGATAGTGATAGTTCGCGTGGAGGAAAGAAAGAATTATCAAAATCAAAGCTACCGTAGCATTCGCCAAACTTGAAAATCACTACACTAATCACTTAAAAAAAATTTTTTTTCATAATTTAGTTGGGGGGGGGGGGGCGCCAAAAATGACCTGGCACGGAGGCGACAACTTACCCAGGAACGGCCCTGCATATCAGTAAATTGTGCTTCAAACAATTTTCACGAAAGTTTCATTGATATTCTTTCTAAAAAACATCTAAAAAATGGTTGATTTATGAATTTTAATCAATATCGTTTGAGCGAATTTTGAGGAAATCGAAAAAAATTGAAAAAGTACATCAATAAAGTGTACTTCAAACGATTTCCACGAAAAACTTCAATTATATACTTTTTAAAGCCCATCTAAAAAATAGTTGATTTATGAATTTTAATCAAAATCGTTTGAGCGAATTTTGAGAAAATCGAAAAAAATTGAAAAATTACTTCAATAAAATGTACTTCAAACGATTTCCACGAAAAACTTCAATTATATACTTTTAAAAGAGCATCTAAAAAATAGTTGATTTATGAATTTTAATCAAAATCGTTGCAGCGAATTTTGAGAAAATCGAAAAAAAAAACTTTTTAGTCAATTTTGTTCAAAAGCACATTAGGGGGGATGCCTAACTTAAATATAAAATTTCAAGTTCGTATCTCTTTGAGTTCGTGAGATATTTTTGTTTACATGCAGGCAGACCAATTTGCGGGGCCCACTTTTTTGAACTCAGGGACCTCAAAACGTGTATATCCATCAAAATCTCGACGAATTTTTAATATGATCGCAATTGCAAAACTTTTTCTCTATATATTTAATATATAGGGTAAGAGAAAGTAAAAATATTACTAAATAAAGAAGGTATTATTTTGAGAGTCAGTTTCGGGATCCTATCGTCATTGTGCAAATATCTGCTCTTTCAAGGTAGCCTATAGTAAAAACAACACCTCTCTCTCCTTCTCTCTTCAGACAGACATTTGCATTCAAAAAGTTGGAAATAAATAAATCCCGGCAGCCTGTTCCTCTTCATATGCAGCCAAACCAGCCACCCCCCCCCCCCCTCCGCTTCTCTCTCTCGGGGACCAATTAGGCCGACCACTCTTTTTTTGTTTTTGTATATTTTGTTTTCCCGTCCGCAGCTCATTATAACCCAAACTTCTGAACATGAAAAGATAAGAATTTATTTATTAAAAAAAAAAAAAATATTATTTTTTTACCATTTTATAAATATTTCAAATAGTCTTTGAGTTAATATTTATCACCGACATTTGGGTATTTGATTTATTAATAAAATTTATAAAAGGTCCCCCAAATAAGATACTTGTCTTCAGAAAGAAAAGAACTCAAAAAATGTATATAAAAAAAATCTCAAAAAAAAAAAATTAAAAATTTTATAAAAGATTTATTTATTCTATTAATATTCTAAAAAGTACTGATCAAGTATTAACTAGTATCAGGGGCGCCGGAACGAATTTGAATCAGGGGGGGGGCAAAAAATTTTTTTTTAGAAAATTAAAATAATTTAATATGTTTAAATAGTATAAAACAAAAACAAATCTACTATAAAACTTTAAAAATTTTAAATAAAATCACAATTTTTATAAAATTAAAATTTTTAAAAATTTGGTAGTGATTTTATCAAAAATTTTTGGAAAAAATTTGAAAAAAAAATGAATTTCTTACTCTTTTAATTTTGAAGATTTTTTTTTCAAAAGTAAAAATATATCATTTTTAAAAATAAATGAAATAAAAAAGAAATTTTGCCCCCCTCTGCCCCCCCCCCTTGTAGGATGCCAGGGGGGGCAATGTACCCTGCCCCCCCCCCCCAGTTCCGGCGCCTATGACTAGTATATCTCTCCATTTATCCTAACATTTGCTGGCTAATACTCGGCCACTGGTAGAATGGAGTTCGATAATTTTGAAAATTATTTACGTATTTATGAATTTATGAATACTCTCGGCTACTGAGGCAACATATTTATTTCATATTTAAATTACATTGTACCGATGGCTACTGGGGGACGTTCCACACGCTGATCGGGGTCACCAACCTGAGATTTCACCGGGCTTGGTGGCATTGCTCAAAGTTAAATAAATTAAAATTTTATTAATTTCACTTTCTCGTATATGAAGAAATTCATTTAAAGAAAAAGTATTGTAATTGTAAAACAATTAGACCTCGAGATTTTGTTGATTCTCGACGTTTTAAACTTCCCTGAGTTCAAAAAATCCATTTTTGGAATTATTCCCGTCTGTGTGTATTAACACAATTGCTATAAAACGCAAACAGCCATAATGCTGAAATTTGGTAAATACTTGTTATACTAAAATTGTGTATCAACTTTCAGAGTAAATACGTCAACCAGAAGTACTAATTTACTTAATAAGTTTTTCGAAAACCTTAAAATTTTCAATATGTCAATTATGATAACTTTATTTTAAAAAGTTTGTATTCTTTGACATTTTGTCGAAAACTCAAAAGTTTTTGAAATAATCAATGAAGAAAATGACATTTTTCGCTAGTTTTGAATGTTGATTATTTCAACAACTATTAAGTTTTCGACAAAATGTTAAAGAATAAAAACTTTTAAAATAGAATAATTTATCAAAATATGAAAATTTCAAAATTTTTGAAAAACTTATTAGATAAAGTACTACTTCCGGGTTGACGTATTTACTCCAAAAGTTGACACAGAGCTACAATTTTAGTGTAAGAAGTATGTACCAAATTACTTGCAATTATTATTATTAGCAATGGTGTCCTGAAGAAGAATTCAACCTGTCCTCGAAATGTTGACGGCAAAAATATTTCATTTATTTTTTGGTTGACACCTCGTCTTTATAATAACAACAACTATACAAATGTTTATTAATAACCTGATAAAGATACGCTACAGATTAATGATCTTACATTGTTAGAGTGTTTTGCAATTTCATTGCATATTTGTTTATTTATTCAAATATTTATAAAGGAGTCAGAAAGAAAATTATAGTATATTTTGAATAGAAATGAGAGATCAAAAATTTCTATTTATAAATCAAAAAATAATTTTTATTACTGACCTCAATTTATAAAATTACTTTTTTTTTTTAATTTCATAAAAGTGCTTATTCATTTTGAAATGTCTTATAGTTATTTTATTTTTTTTAATTGAAAAATTTCAATTCTTTTCGGTGTCTTTGAACAGTACATAAAATTCCATCTTTTTCTTTAATAACCTTCTACCCATATTCGGGAGAGATGACAAGTGTTGCTGTTGTTCGAACATTTTATTTCCTCATTTTGACATTTTATTAAAATAAATATTGAATATTGATGGCCTATTGAGTCTATATATGTGTGTGTTAATGTGGGCCCCACATAAGTGAAATGAAGCAGCTTTTGCTCTCGGCAAATAATATTCTACCTATTATTATCCAGATGCGTGTCAGATAGGAACTAATAATTGAATCAGACACGTTCCTTTCTTTTCCCACCTCCTTCCTCTCTGTGAATATATCATGATATTTGGCTGCCGTGTCTCTTAAATTTTTCTTTGACTCTTCAATGGCGGTTGTCGATTATTATCACGATTATCACTGCCTAGATAAGAGACCGAAACGTCAGCCGGCATTAATAAAATAAATTTGGCTGCGAAAGTCTTGAAGTTTCTTTGTTTCAGCCTATACAATACTTTTAGCCACAAAGACATTTACAGTTTCAAAGTTAGGATTTGTTTCATTTGTCACCATTTGACTTCACTTTCGTTCCCAAGTTATAAAGATTCTATTAAAAAAAAAAAAAAAGAAATTTAATTCCTTTGATTACAAATTTCCATCAAATAAAATACGATATTTTGAACATTCTGTATATTTAATGAACATCAAACAAGTAAAGCTTTTGTATAAAATTTTTTTCTTTGTCAATATAAAAAAAAAAGAAAAAGAATAAATTCTCATTTTGATAAAATTCCTTGCTAAATAAATAAATCCATTTGGGATCTGGTTTAATTGACTTTGCGGCGATTCTCTTTTTTTTTTGTTTTGTTTTTAATTGAAATTTAAAATTATAATTTTTTCCATCAAAATACAGCAACATGTCTGCGCTGTTCCGCCCCCGCGTCGCCGGGCTCAATAAGGTCAATATCAATACCGAAGCCAATTAGGAAACTTTTTTTTCTCCCCCATCAACGCTTTAATGTTTTCCAATTTTTTGATAAGTTTTTTTTTTCCTTTCCAAATTAAAACCCTAAATGAATTTTAAAAAGAAAAAGAGAGCCTCTATCAATGTAATGTTTATATTCAGAAGCAAGCTTTGTTGTTGCTTGTGTTGTTTTAAATGAACACAAAAAATTTATTTAGTTCCCGCGGGGGGGGGGGGGATCATCCTAGAAGGAAAAAAAAATAACCAGATACGAATTTAATTACTTCGTTGAAATTACCTTTCTTTTCATTTGAAGATATTATTTTTTAAAACTGATCTGGTAAAAATTTATTTATATATATAACTACTATAATAATAACTATTTAAGTCTTTTAAAAATCTGGTGTGACTAGTCGCACAGCACACTCTTCGGCAAGAGAAAGTTGTGTACTGTGCTTGTCAAACCAGATTTTTTGTGTCAAGATATAGACTATTTAAGTTGCCCTTATCACCTAAGTTCCAAACTTGACCCCGCGATTCATAGATGGCGCTGAGCAAAGAATGCTTCCACATCAGTAAAGTGTACTTCAAATGATTTCCACAAAAAATTTCACTGATACACTTTTTAAAGAACATCAAAAAAATAGTTGATTTGTGAATTTTAATCAAAATCGTTCGAGCGAATTTTGAGTAAATCGAAAAAAACTGAAAAAGTACATCAGCTGCTAATTTTGTTCAAAATCTTATTTTCACCCCTTGCGTAACTAAAATATAAAATTTCAACATTCTAGCTCTTTTCGTCCTGAGATATTTTGTTCACAGACAAACAGACCAATTTTCGGGACGCACTTTTTTGGACTCAGGGAATCTCAAAACATGTACAGTATATCCATCAAAAAAAATCTCGACATCGAATTTTTGACATGATTGCAATACTTTCTTTCTATATATTTCTTTCATATATAGGGTAAGAGAAAGTAAACCTACAAGAATAACTACTTGGTTTATCATATTAATATAACTATTCCAAGCCATTTGAAATAAATAAATAACTAAATAACTTGCAAAAAATTTTTATTTATTTTTTATAATTTATTTATAATTTATTCATGAAAAATGATTATAACTCGTAACCTTTGAAATATCAATGTTACTTTTGGCGACGAACAGGTCATTTATGATTTTCAATTCACCTACGAGATATTGCAATGTAAATAATAATTTAAAAATTTATTGGTAATAAATTGCAATTGTGAGTAGAATAGAATGATCAAGGACAAAAAAAAAAAAAAATTAAAAACTTAAAAGAGTAAGTCACGCTCTTCATTCACATCTTGAAGATTACTTATTTGAATAGTTTTCCTTTTATGTCAAACTATTTCATGGCTTTTTAAAATAATTTTCAAAATACGATTGAAGAGCGTGACACGAAATGTCGATTGAAAATTTGATCATTTTATTTATCCTTGTTGGTTTGTTCCACTTATCATCTACTCAGGCATCAAATCATACTTCGAAAAGCGTATCTAGCGGATTTCTTATTAAAAGGGAAATGTGGTCGGGTTAAAGGAACTAGGCCTACATACTTTTTTTCTTTACTATAATCTACCTATTCTGTTTACATTATTATTATTATTATTTGAGAACAATAGGCTTTTCACACCCTGCGGCCACCTTAGTTGCTATATGACATGTTTCAACGTCATGGCATCTTCCACGACTTTGCCATATAAATATTAAAAAAAACATAAGTATTAAAAAATATCTTTGTTTGAAATATAATTATTGATATTTGCGTTGTTTTAAGGGGAATGGACACTTAACGTGCTCTTACCGAAAAAAACTCCCTTCAATGGTCTTATCCCCCCTCAGTATCGCTGTTTATTTAGAAGATGTTGATTTATTTATAAAATTTAACAAATCTCTTAATTTTCTTAAAATTGTATGATTCTAGTTTCTGAGATAATTTCGTCATACGTTTATAGGATACTGGACATATAACAAAATTATATTCATGCCCCCCTTTGAATTTCATGCTTTTAATTAACTTTTATATTTTCTGAGATATTTTGACACTGACAGACATTCGAAATTTTAACTACTGATGATGATATTTTTTGCTTGAAGTTGTGTCTGTGATGTGATTATAATAAAGGAATGGAGACATCAACCAAATTGGAATGTTTGAAGTTCAATAAAACTCCCAGAATAAGACGTATCGGCCTGAATTTATTTAATCATCTCCAGTTATTGGAAATTATACACATAACATTTGCGCTTTGCGATATAAATGTATAATTTCCAATAACTGAAGATGGCCAAATAAATTCAGGGGGGTTTTATTGAACCTTGAGCATTCCAAATAATGGCTGATATCTCCATCCCTCTATTATAATGATTTTTCTTTAATTAAGAATTTGGAATGAGAAAAAAGTAAATAATTTTATATGCCAATTGACTTTCAAATGATATGTTTATAGCAGATTTGTTAGAGAAAAGATTCTGAAAGTCCACATATAATAGTTAATATTTTAAGTCTTTATGAAATGTTGATATTCGATGGGCTCAAAGGAGATTCATTACAAAATATTTTGATGGTATGTAATCAATATAAAAATTAATAAAAGACGAGAATTTCCGAAGAGAGAAAATAGTCAAAAATTTGCTTACGTAATGCTTGAATAGCCCCCAAAATAATCTGGGTTTATTATAAATTACTTATAAATTCTTACTTATTTTGAATTAAAAAAAAGAAAAAAAAAAAAAAAAAAATAGAAAATGAAATGGTATAAATATTTAATTTTCTTTGTTTTGTTTGTCCGTTTGTTACATGACTTCAATATGCTGATGCAAATATGGCGATCAGTAGAGATTGCCTTTGAAGTCGCGAAGAGACCAGGCTTTATGATATTCCCTCTTGGGCTGTCTATCTATCTCCTCTCTCTGGCATTGTATGCTACTGTTTGTTTGTTTGTCTGTTGGATGCACCCGAGACAGAGAGAGAGAAAGAGAGAGATGTCTCCTAAATTGGACATGCGAATTACTCTCCTGCTTTTTCATCCTATTCACTCTTGAAATATGACTCAACGGGATTCGAACCAAAAACTATATCTATGCTAATTCCAACAGCTGCTGAGAAAGAGGAGATATCCGATTTTTTTTTCTCCTTAAATGATTAACGTTACAATGTTATTTATTTTCATGAGTTTCTAGAAATTATTCAAAAATTTCTAATTAAATATGAAATTTTTTCTATTATTCAAATCTCGCTTCTTGTTCAATAAATAAATTATATTGGCTACCAATAAATGGCCTCAAATACCGAAAATGGCTAATAAAAAATTTTACAATTTTTCCCGTGTTGACCAATAAAATTTATAATGGTCTCAAAATCTGAAATAAATAAATAATAGAATCTGTAAAAAGTAGTGACTGTGATAAATGGATAAATGTATTTAGTCAAGGACGGCCAATAAGAAAGATTCTGAATGCAGATTCAACCTTCTGAATTTGCATTGATTAGGTCCCCCTTGATATTCGATTTCTTCAAATTAATTTCTTTCCTTATTCTCTTTTACAGTCATATTATATGGATATACTCATATTAGTTAAATCAGTATTTAGACAGAATCCATTCGACCCTTGTTGTGTTCAAATATACTGTATATATTAATATATTTTTGACTTCCAAAGTGAAATTTTTTTTTTTAAATGGAGATTGGTTTCCGACGTTTCTTGGCTATAACAAGGGATACTGAGAAAATCATGATTATTGGGAAGTAATGTTTCCCTCTCTCTCTGTTCACCAGTACTTTCCACGTTTCAATAAAATACTATCTTACGCTCACGACTATAATCTTACACTCTTATCCGATGAGTGGTTTCAGTTACTTCTTGGTACTTCTTCGGACCAGGCGCAGATCTAAAGGAAGGATGGGTTCGCCTGATTATATAACAAAGAGATAGAAATGTAGTCAAGGTTTAATTTATTGATGTCGTTTTTGTCCCAAAGTTTGGACACATTCAGAGCTCTGGATGTGCTATGACTATACATTTGGAGGAGGGGTTATATACAACACTATAATAATACTTACTAATACTATTTATAAAGTGTGGGAAAGTAAAATTATAAGTTCAGTTAAACGATTAGCTTGCTCAGGGGCCCACATCTTGTGGGTACGTGGATGGCGACCACGAGCTGCCCTAGCTGGGACTGGTAGTTCTTCTTTTCTTTGTATGTCAGTCTCTTTCCTTCTATATTTTCAACAGGCGTCAGACCGTGCAACGGTCCGGCCTGTTCTATTCCTTTCCGGTCGCAAAAACCCCAACCCCTTCCGCCGACAACGCACCGCGAGATTAAGGCTAAGAAAGAAGAACAAGAACAAGAAGAAGTTAAACGATTAGCATTGGAACCAAATAAATAAATACACATACGAAAATTTGGGAAAAAAATTTTTTTGAATCAAACGTAAAATTTCCAAATATACAGAACGACTTCTTATAAAGATGGGGAGATTTAATATATAAAAAAGTAAAAATTAATCAATTTATGACATGCAAAGCAAAAATCCAATAGATATTTATTTTTTTTAAATAAATTCTTATCAGTTTGTTTGACAACTATGACCTTCCATTATTTATTATCTTACTAATAAAACTCGATTGACAAATTGGAATCTGTGCAAATAAATTCTATTTTAATTAGGCTACTACTAATTCGCAGAGCGAGCGCCTCCCTTCTCCTTTTCTACCAATTGTGACTGACTGACTTTCTTTCTCTTTTTCTTCCTCCTCGTAATAATTTTGCAGTGTCCCGAGTGATGGACAATGAGGCAAAGCCGAACAGGCACTGCAGCCCGTTTGTTTATTAGGGCCGGCTTTCAAAAGAAGCCGTCGTCGCGATGCCATTTCCATACCAAGGCATCAAAGGGCATCGATCTCAATTCTTTGGTTATCGAACGTAGTAATTCCAATGAAAATCATCGCGTAATTTTATTTTAAGAAAAGAAAGGTTTCATAAAAAATATAAAGAATTCGGGAATGACTTATCCACCCTCGGGAGGGTTTACTTAAGTAAGTTTACTTAATTCGTGAAAGAAATGAATTTGAAATAAGCTCATCTATATAAGATTTAAACTATTGACCATAGGTTCTCGTTGAAACATTTTTTAAATTAAAATTAAATTAATCACTAGGTTATTTGGACGATATTATGCATCAAGGAACCAAGCGCCATTATGATCGAAATTGAGATAAAACCGCCATATTGTAGGGAAAAAGAAGATCTACCACTTTATAAATCACAACATTATTACTTTGTGTACTTTTTTTTTTGTATAAAACAAGAAAAAAATCATTGCCTTTGATTTTGTTTACAATTGTGCAAATGAAATGACCTTTATCTTAGATTTAGGTTAATGGCGCTTGGTTCCTTCATGTATATCATCGTCTGTTTCAAAGATTTTCAGATCTTTTCTCTAAGCAAAAACGTTAACTTTTAACATCGTAAATTAGCGTTAATTCATTTTAACATCTCCTTGCCTCATATTACTATTCTGTAAACCAAAACTTTGACGCCAAAGCGTTAACATTTAGACAATAATGTTAAAAATTAATGTCATGTCTAGGGAGTGCCTTTAATATTTTAATGCCGTATTTAAAGCATCAAAATGGCGTCTTTAACCTAAAAAGTAAGGTTATGATTTTGACAGCTTTGAGATGAAAGCAACGTGTTAACGTCGCTGTTAAAACTTTGTTTAGATAAAAGCATTTTTTAACGCTGGTGTTAGTTTATTTTTTAACACTTGATTAAACTTAAATTTGAACCTCTGTTTTTAGAGAATAGACCTGTTTCTTTGAAACAAATAACTTAGTGTTTAATTTGTATATTTAATTTTAATATCCATCTATATATTGAATTAATAATGCTGTATTTTCAAAAAAATTTTGAAAGTTCACATCCAACTGTGATTAAAATTAATAAAACAAATTAGCTATATGTGAGAAAAAAATCATTTCTGATTTTCTTTTAAATAAATAAATCCTCTCTCGATCGGGGAGTCGGAACAAAAAATGCTCACTTTTCTTTCTTTTCTAAGTTATAAATTAACATATAACAAGATTATATTGATTTTTTTTTCGCTTTTAAAAATGGAAATGTTTGAAATAAATCAGTAGAAATGGAGAGCTAATTATCACTTGAGAGGAGGTGGTGGGGGCGAAGCCCACCCAAACCGACGCACAAACCAGAATTGAATTAAAATTTACTCACTAAGTCGTAACTAAAAAAAAAAGAAAATAAAAGAAAAAAAAACCGAGCTTTATCCTGATAATATCTCTAATGGATGATTTTAATAAAAAAAGATTCCCGGCGCCATCATCGTTTATTAAATTATAAACTTTAAATGGTCCTCTCGCCAATTTTAGATATTGTTTATTGGCTAATTTAATGATGCGAATTTGGAATTTGATTAAAAAGGAATGCAATCGACGATCGAATCTACAGCGCATTAGAATAGTGTAATATATGAATTAAAAATAAATAAATAAATATATATAAAAAAAAACTCACTTCGTATGGAAATCAGGCAATCTTTTTTTTTTTTATAAACCGTTTCAAAATTATTATTAAATAACGGTAGAGATGTCACATTATTTTAATAAATTTATTATTTTTTCAATAAAAATTTTATTTGTGATCGGCGTCTACTTATTCATTTTATAGTGGCATACTTCTAGATCAAATTTTGTTTCATTTTATAATATAAAAAATGCTATTTGTTTCATTCATGGGTAGAGGAAAAAAAATAGGAAATACGAGGTTGAAATTTTATATTTAAGTTAGGCACACTCCTAAGGCGTGAAAATAAACTTTTGTATAAAATCTGCCAAAAAGTACTAGTAGGCCTACTTTACTTATGTTTTTTCTTTGGATCTTGGAACATCGGCTTTTTTTTTACTTTCTCTTACCTCTATATATGTAATATATAAAGTATTGGATTCATGTCAAAAATTCGATGTCGAAATTTTGATGGATATACACGTTTTGAGAAATAAAATACCAGAAAAATGTCCCAGCTTATTTATTTATTGATTATTCCGAAGTGAATTGACTAATAATAATAATAATAATTTATAAATTCTATAACATAGTAGGTAAATAGATGGCATGTTTTAGGAATGAGGAGTGAAACAGAGAGAGTTAATTGTTATTGCATGCATGTAGGCAAATTTAATGGCGTCAAAATGCAATAGTAATATTTTGCAGTAATTATATTAGATAATGAGAGAGAGAGAGGGGAGATTGAGAGGCTTTTGGGGGATGAAAGTGTTATAAGTTACGAATTCAAATCAAAATTCCAGCTAAATATCTATCTATAACTATTTTACTATTTATTAAACAAGTAAATAGTATGTAAAATGTATAAAATTTGTCTTTACTCTTATATAAAAAAAAAATATCTTAAGGATAAATCAACTTTGCTCAGGGGCCCACATCTTGTGGGTACGTGGATGGCGACCACGAGCTGCCCTAGCTGGGACTGGTAGTACTTCTTTTCTTTGCATCTCAGTCTCTTCCCTTCTATATTTTCAACAGGCCTCAGACCGTGCAGGCCTGTTCTATTCCTTCCCGGTCGCAAAAACCCCCACCCCCTCCGCCGACCCCGCACCGCGAGATTAAGGCAAAGAAAAAAAAAGAAGAACGATAAATCCGCTATTTTTCAACAAACCTGAATAGTCAGTAAATAAATAAATAATTAGTTTAAAAAATAAATTCTCAATTAAATTGAAATAGAATGCGTAAAATAATTTTCAATAAAATATAACTCTACTTCGAAAGCCTGGTAATAAAAATATTTCTAAATTATTAAAATATACGTAATTTATTTTACCATTTTAAAATTTTTTCTAATTATGGAAACCCTAAAACAAATCAGCGAAGAATATTATATTCCAAAATGCTTTTTATATAAATTTAACTAACTGTCCAATGTCTTCACTATTAAAGGTATAAAAATATAAAAAGATAATTCATTAAAATATTTAAAAGAGTCTCTCTATTAAATCTATAATTCAGTAAAGAAGGAGAGTGCATTTTATTTATTTCTCACTGGAATTTAAAGTGCATATAAATATTTAATCGACCATTTAGATAATTTTCCCCGTTGAAATGTTTACAATATATTTATTTTTTATTATGACAGTAGTTGGCATTCCTGAAATCCTGTATATGAATCTCAAAATTCATAGAGAGAGAAATAAGAAGAAGGCACTCATTACAAAATGTCTAATAAATTTAGGGAAGATATAACAGTAAGCCGACAAATAATCAAAAAGAATTTAAATTAATTGAAAATTCAGAAGCTGAAAAGACGAAAACTCAAACCTCTAGGGCTTGTCTGACTATTGTTATCAAGTGGATTTCTATTTTGAATGGAAATCAATGTTTCATACATTTTTTAAATTTATTTTTACATATATTTTTATATTTTATTATTATTTACATATATTTTATTTTAATATAAAATATCTGATAATAATTTTTTAGCCAAAACTATAGATCTAAAAATGTTTTCAAAATTTATATACATTTATAAAATTAATATAACCATAACAAAATGTTTTTATTTTCATATTACAAATGAAATTGTCTAGTAGTCAACGGATGGAGATAAGCGAAAACGCATAAGTGCCACCAGAGTATGTATGATTGAGTCTGTGGGTCTAATAAATAAACTTTTACTTTCTCTTACCTAGATAATATTTTCTAATACACTATCTTGATGGCAGTACAGTTGGCGCCACAAGTGCCTGATATGTGATAAAAAGTATGAACGAGGTGTCAAACTAATAAAAAAAAGCTTTTCACCTTAGTTGTATTAAAGAAATTTATTTCTTTCAAAAATATTGGTTCACTAGGCTCCACTCTCGAACCCTTGTGGCGCCGCCTGTACGTACAGTAAGAGACAATATTAAGTCCCACCCATGCGTTTTCTACTTGTGAGTATTTCATTGTTTAAAAAAAAATATTATATATTTTTTAATGGAAACTTTCATGGCACAAACGTAGAAAATTTCCAATAAAGATTTTCATTTTCTTTTATAAAAACAATGAAATAATCACAAGTAGAAATGGGTGGGACTTAATATTGTTCCTCACTGTACATAGTCTCGAGCATCGAGGAGAGGTAAAAAAAATCTCGAAAAATAATTTAAAAAAAAAGGATTATTAGTTATTATGCATCGTAGTATATAATAAAATAAATAGTCTCCGATGAGTGCAAAAAGACGTTGGTTCATATCCCGTTGTAATTTGATCATGTCGGAGGGCCTTTTAAATCATAATGTCTTCTCATATGAAAACTTTCCTTCCATCTTTATAATTTTTATGATCCTGTTCATATGACGGCAACAAATGAATGAATCAGGAAGTAAATGAGTGAGGTACAGTCAGAACCAATGAGAAGTTCATTAATCAGAATAAGTCGTTCCCGACCCTCGTTTCTCGGGCCATAAAATAGAAAAATCAACCCCCAGCATATAAATCCAATTAAATAGATGAGAGATGACATATTTACGAGTCCAGTTTTACCTACTACCTATGTATAAGGTTAGATGAACGGACGGACAGCAATCCGAGTGCAAAGCGGAAAGAGAAGATTTATGAAAAGATTAATAAGTATATACGGAAACTAGATTTCATTTTTATTTATTTTTTATATTGGATTGCGAATTGATTTATTTCATGGATTGTTAGCGTATTAATATAAATTTTGAGGATTCTAAAGACTGATTACGAAGAGATAAGAAATTGTATATAAAACTTCATTTCATTTTTATCAAAATTTTATCAATTGACTTATGAAATTCAATCATTATTTTAATATAATTAAATATTTATTAATTCATATACCCGAAAAATAAGGGCGTGCCGCCGGGAGTTGAACCACGCATCCTCCAAGTAAGGGCACTCCGAGTACGAATTGGAGGATCCGTGGTTCAACTGCCGAAATCATATACCCGAAAAAATAAGGGTGTGCCGCCGGGAGTTGATTTAATTTTATAAATTTCCGTTTCGCGGCTCACATAAGCGATATATATAATATCTTAAATATTATATATAATTTATTATTCATTATTTTAATGTTTCCTGTAAAATTATATTTCCTCTCATATTAGGTGTAGCTATCAATTTTATCTAAAAAGACAAAATTTATTTCAATTGAATTGGATACCAATCAATTGAAATAAATAGGGGCGGGGTCTAAATGGCATACGATGCTGAAAATACTTTTTTTTAACACACTACATTCACAAGTCTTTTCGGCAATATAGGCCATTTAAGACTTTTAACGATACTCGTATTTATAATATATATATATTTGGGGTCCAGGCATTCTTATTTAAGCCATTTGGTATCCAAATGGTTTAAATAAAATCATCGGACTGTCTGAGATCCGAACCCGCGTCCCTTGGTTTAGAAGGCAGGCGCGCTACCAACTAATCCAAGCCCGAAGGCAAACAATTAATAAAAGTAGTAGGTTTACTAAAATTATAAGCGAAAGAAGATATTGTCATACTAATTAACAATAACTTTTTTATATTTATTTACTTTATATTATAATTAATTTATCTACTCTTTTATTCATTAATAATTTATTATTATTATCTAAAAAATCCAGTTTTATTAGAGATTTATGAAAACTAAAATTACATAAAAGTATTTATCTCTCTCATTTCAACGCTTAAATTTCATGGATTATTATACTACTTGTTTTTTTTTTAACTCTCTGGAATGAGAGACTCAGACCTAATAGTCGTATTAAGAGGCGTGAATAAAAATATCCACTCTGTATATTATGATAATAAAAGCAAATAGTAGGAAAATGCCTGTTAATATGATACTAGAACAAGATAATTTCGCCGGCGTTGACGATTTAGTTGTTAAAGAGGTCCCCCCACTCCTCTTTTTAAATGAAATCTTACTAATTGAATGAGACCCATAAAAGACATAGAGACACTCGTAAAGGAGACTATTAGACCTACAACGGCAACAAAATTTTTGTTTAAATAATTCTCGTGTTGTTTTATTTATTTATTTATTTATTTATTTTTTTTTTTAAGGTAGTAAAATATTAAAATATGTAGTCTGTTTGAGATTTTAATTGCAATATAAATTGTTATATTACCTTGAGAGTTTAAAGTTTAGACAATTTTATAGCCAAGTCGTAATTAAATTCCCCCCTCTTCCCCCACCTACTCCTCCTACATCGTATTCCTATTATGATTATTAAAAACCACAAAAATGAAAGAAATTCTTTGCAAATTTGCCAATTAAATTTTTTTTTTTTTTTTTTTTAAGAATTACAAAATGCGACATGTCTTATTCAAAATGAAACAAATAAATATAAGAAGAATTTATTTAACTTTTTAATTTTCTTCGTCTTTTTTTATTGTTATATGAATAAATTAATATGAATAAGAAAATTTTATGAATTAATAAATTAAGAATTGATAACCTCAAAGAAATAATGAAAATTTTTTTGCACATTTTAAAATTTTATAACCCGTGACCCGTAGCTCAGAGAGAAGTCATTAGCTTCTCGTGGGGTCCCGGGTTCGCTTCCCGTCTAAAGCGAGAAAAATTTAAGTAAAAATTTTGCAAGTAAAACCCTGAAGAGCTCGGCAGGGAGATAATATTTATAAAAAAATTAAACGATAAAAAAATTAATTAGAAACAAATTTAATAATTTCATTCCATATCATTCTTATTATTGAACGTACAGAAATATAAAATATTTTATATTGATATAATTCAACAGGAGTAAGTAGTAGTGTACATTGATGTAGTTGTGAAGTTGCGTACTTTATGCTAATATTCAAATTCTTCCCCCACCCCACTCCTACGTGACTGACACCCATATTTTGAACCAACAAAATTTTATCTATTTTTTATTTTTTTTATTGGAAATGTCTTTTAGACCTCCAACTCCCTGTTGGCTATGTTTTATGATTTTTTAAGTCAGAGTCAAGGGTTGAATTTTAAATAAAACTTATAATTATCTATGAGATAGAAGACATTAGCTTCTCGTGCCTGGGGTCCCAGGTTCGCTACCCGAACCAAGCGAGAAAAAATTATTTCAATTGAATGACTACCAATAATTTGAAATGAATATCGATGGGAGACTAAATGGTACTGAAATGGTTACTAAACGTCTTAAAAGAGATTAAAAAATGTCGCTCCTTCAAAAGTGCTACTCTACTACCTCCGTAGATGTCTGTCTGCACTTCTCACTTGGAAAAGCCTAACAAAGAAGCAAAAATCTGAGATTACATTTCCAAATTGAAATTAATAAATTAGGCAGGTTGAGAATGACATATAGAAAAAAGTGTCCTTCATGTAAATGCACACTCTAATCTTCTGTTATTTAAGATATTAATGTATTTATTTAATAGATCTTTTAGTTAAATAATCATTAATAATAATTACATTTTTTTCCTCCTTAACTTTTAACAAGAACAGAAAATTTTAAAATAAATTAAACTAATGGATAGTTTTTTTTTTTTTTTTTTTTAGAAGTGCTGTATAAGTGACACTTTGATATAACACCAGGTTATTGTTGTTGTTTTAAAATTGAAATCAACTTGAGATCTACTTTGTCCAGTTCGTCTATTGATTGGTAGAGTAAACTATCCTGGCGACGTGTAGTTAGCAGAAACAATGAACAGCAACAACAAACACGTGCTCAGCGGGCAACCTGTTGAATAACACATCTCGGCTTGCGGAATTTTTTTAAAATCCCGCGCCAATGCACAATGGAACCCTCCCCCCCCACAGATATACCTCACACCCATTCCTTGTTACCTTTGACCTTAGTAGGTTCAATGATTCCATTTTATTCTTAGTATAGCGGAATATACTAATTAAATTTTAGTTGCACGTAGAAATAATAATAATGAATTTATTTTTTACTTTCTCTTGAATATATATAGAGAGAAAGTATTGGATTCATGTCAAAAATTCGATGTCGAGATTTTGGTGGATCATCACGTTTTGAGGTCCCCTGAATCCAAAAAAGTGGTTTTCGCAACAATCTGTCTGTCTGTGAACAAAATATCTCAAGAACGAAAAGAGCTAGAAGGTTGGAATTTTATATTCTAGTTAGGCACCTCCCCCCCCCCTCAAGGGTTGAAAATAAGCTTTTGAACAAAATCAGCCAAAAAGTACTAGTATTTTACTGATGTTTTTTTTTCAATTTTTTTTTTCCGATTTTCTCAAAATTCACTCCAACGGATTTTGATTAAAATTCAAAAATCAATTATTTTTTAGAAGTTTTTTAAAATGTATATTCTCATTTTGCCCTTGCAATCTTTTAATGCATACTTTACTCTTGTATGTATTAATAATGTATGTATTAAATACATTGTATTATACTTCATAGGAAAGATAGAAGTGTTTTTTTTTTTTTTTTTAAACACACTTTTTTCTCATTCATACTTACACTCACACACACACATTCACACAGTCTTTTCGGCAATTTAGGCCATTTAAGACTTTACGATAAACGTTAATTATTAATATGGGGGTCCAGGCATTTCTATTTAAGGAGAAATGGTTGCCATGGTAACAAAATATAAATATTTTTCCTGATAAATTTTACATTTGAAATTTTAATATATCTCCGAGAATTAAATACAGTATATGTTGACACAAAAAATCTGGTGTAACAAGCCCAGACATAACTTTCGATTACAGAAGGTAAGAGAAAGTTGTGTGCTATGCGATCAGTGACACCAGATCTTTTTGAATTTCAGTTCAAATGTTTTTTTTTTTAGTCTTTTCGATCTATGACGATATGTATGATCCAGCCACATTTAACAACATTTGAGTTCCATCAAATTTAAAAAATAGAATCGAATGGCAAATGAATTGTTGGTTATCCGTAGCTGACAGATCCTGTCCCCTGATCCGGCTTTTGAAGGACATTCTATCTCATGGAAGGTCTTTTAACTCTTTCCATTATGATCGCATATAAATATGAGCCGTTTTAGGCCTTAATGGCGGTGCGTTTTTGCGGACGCGTGCGCCGTGTCGTTATGATAATGCAACGTTATGACAGTAGCGAGAGGACAAGATGCCGAGGCCCGTGATGCCACGTGCCCGGCATGCGAATTGACCAATCGCAAAAAAATCTTACAAGCCATAAGTACATATTTATACATTTGGCCCTTTCTTCATCAACTTTACTCATTTAATATGGATTAATTGTAACAAGAATCATAAATATCCCACCCCACACACAGTAAAGAAAATCGATCTAGTAGTGTACTTATAGTTTTTTTTTTTGTACTTTTAAAATTGATATCCCATTCCTGATTTAAAAGGTTTAATCAACATGGCGAGTCTATTGCAAAAATAAAACAGTGATTTTTTTGACAAAAGTAAAGAAAAATATTCAGCGTGCAATTAAAAGCTAAATAATGAAAATACTTTCTTTTTTTATTTTTGTATGTCTAGCAATCAATTACTTATATTAGAAGAATAAATAATAGAGGGGCTGGTTTTTGAAATAGAATTTTTTCAATTTTCCCTATGAAAAGCAAAAAAAAAAAAAAAATTCTGTAGAGGATTACAATTTCTTTTTAATTGAAGAATGAATAGCTGAGAACTCTTTATCCTCTCTTCTAATTCAAAGCCCTTTTTTTTTAAGTGCGTCATCAGTCTTTTATATTGCACGAAATGAGATTTTTAAGCTGAAATTTGTTCAAAATAAAATAAAAGTTAATATTAATATTAGAGGTTTCTAGATGAGGAAAGCAAAAGGAGAGAAAATTAAAAAATCTGGTGTGTCAAGTACAGCACATAACTTTATCTTACACTCGGTAATTGGAAGTTATGCCGGCTCCGAAACATAAGAGAAAATATTTTGTTTCGTTAATCTTTGCTTCCAAGAATTTATCTAACGTCTATATTTGTTTGAACACTGTACTACACTAAAAATTTGGCGAGGGGCGTCGAAAGACGCTCTCTCCTCCTTGGAAGCCATACAGAGGCGTGCAATTAGACTGATAGGTGATTCTACCCTTACTGCATCCTTACAGTCACTAGATCATAGAAGAAGAGTATCTGCACTATCTCTCTTCTACAGGTATTACCATGGTCAATGCTCTGCCGAATTAAAATCAATTATCCCACCCAATGCAACATATTCACGGAACACAAGAGAGGCATCTTCCCAGCATCCCTATGCTGTTCAGATCACGACTAACAGAACAAATCAATTTCATTCTTCCTTTGTCCCCATGACCTCCCGTGATTGGAACAAGCTCCCTGCGTCTATCTTCCCCAAAACCTACAATCTTCAGACTTTCAAGTCTAACCTCAACAGGCATCTTCTCAGTTCCCGCAGTTGAGTTTCCCCTTTATGCTTCTCCTTTTGTTTTATTTTCTTCCTGGCTGCATGTGACTATTGGTCATTATAGGTCTTCGGACCTTATGCACCCATTCCAAAAAAAAAAAAAAAAAAAAAAATCAATTTTTATATATATTTAATTGATATATAGTGATGGTCACCGGGGGATATTCCACAAGCTGATTCATCGAAGTCACCAACCCGAAGAATCGCTGCGCTTGGTACCGCTTAATCGCAACGATTGTAGTGACTGCTCTTTTTTCGTTGCCAAGCCCTCAGGCTTTTAAATGTTTTTGATAAGAGATGGCCTAAGCTGCATTACCTTAATAAGAGAGAGAAGAAAAAAAGAAAATTGTTTTGAATTCTAATGTAGTACTACCTGTAATTATTTAATGAATAACGACACATGGGACAAGCACAACACAACTTTCAATTATCGAAGTTAAGAGAATTGTGCGCTGTGCGACCAATCACTCACATTTTTTGAATATAGTGAAATTCCTTGTGAAGTTGTTTTTGTAAGCGATACCCTTCAATTTCAAAAATCCCTCTCTTCTTCTTTGTCCTCCATTTTAATCCGGGTGCGGGGTCGGCGGAATTTCAAAATCCCTCTACCATACATAAGTTATATCTTTTTAAATAATAAATTATTTATTTTTCTTATCTTATATTTATTATTTATGAAAATATTTATAAAAAAAAAAATGTAAGCATCAGATAGAGAAGAAGAAGAAGAACAGCCTTTCAACAAGTCTCTCTTTTTTTTCTTTCAATTTTTATGATAAACGTAGAACTGAATGCGAGCCGAAAACGAGTCGAGCTCCTCCCCTCCCCCATCTCTCCCACCTCCGATAGCATCTGCTTCGGTATTTGTCTTCAGTTGATATTTCCATATTGAAATCACTCCGAATATATTTCTATATGTGTAGAGTTGAAGTGTGTGAGAGAGACAAAAAAAAGAGAGGAATGCGTGCAAAAGGGAACAACGTTGCAAGCCACGATGACAAATAAATGACAACAACAGCAACAACAATATTCTTATTCAACTACAAAATGATTTATTTGTTAAAACAAAATATTAGAAGAAATAAAAAATTAATATTTGTTCGTATTCTAAGTTATGCGCAGCGGCGGCCGAAGGCGGGCTTTACCACTTGTTTTTTAATATATGTTTTTATTAATTCATTTAATATTTCAATTGGTATGATAATAAAAAATTTTGGGCAGTGACATGATTAAGCTGCTTACAATTTGTATGCCCAATAAGCCCCTATAACTTAGCGAGGAAAAATATTTTTCACACATTAACCTAGCCCTGAAGATATTCAATATGTGACCGAAACGTCGGTTTGACAATAAAGTGAAATATAAACTAGCTGCTTTGCTCATTCTTTCTACCAAATTTGAATAGAGTATTTTTGAAAAGAAGATTAAATTTATTTACTCTCTTCTTAGTAACCAAGATTAAAAAAATACAAAATTTAATGAAGAACGTCATTTCGCTATAAATTAAAATAGTTTATTCTTTTTTATTCCCATATTTGTCACTCAATTTAAAAAAAAAAGAGTTCATGATCAGCTCCTGGTTAATAAAATCGCCTTCAAAAAGATTTATAAGTTATAATATATATAAAATTTTTTCCCTTTTTTTTTTTGAAATATGCAAATATCTGGTGTAAAATGTAAGGTGTGTAATATTTATCCTTCGCAGGTGAAATTTTATATGTGAATGTGTGTTGTATGTTTCCAGTAGCTGGCGGTATTATTTGAGAGAGGGCTAATAACTCGCAGTAAGACAAGGGGAGGAGTGGGGGAAAGAAGGGACAAAGAGACAAAGACATTTGAATATCGCAGAAAAACATTCTCACGGCCACAAGAGAAATATTAATGCTGTTTTATGTATTACAAGTTACTCTCTTCACGACTTTACACCCAAAGAGAGAAGGAGAGATGATAGTAGGGAAAAATGGAAAAAATAATAACTAACCATAGGGGTCTCAAAAATGTATTTCAATTGAATTAGATACTAAATAGGGACGGGGTCTAACCGTAAGATGCCGAAAAAAAAAACTTATTTTAACACCATCAAATGTTTATAATTAGATAATTACCTTTCATGCAAGGGTGTAGCTTGCCCTAGATGGACTATAATTAGATAATTACCTTTCATGCAAGGGTCTAGCTTGCCCTAGATGGACTCTATATCAAAATTTGTTGGGGTGGGCTTCTTCCTAACTGCGGCGAAGCCCAAATGGAGGGTACAATTTTTCACAAAGAAACAAAAGCACTCGTATTGAATAAAATAAAAACATTTATTGAGTATTACTTATTATTTAAATAATAGAGCTTGTAAGCAAACCACAATAATTTCTCCACCTATTTTTGAAATAATAAAATTTTATTATTTAATTTTCATTAGTATATTATTTTTTTTGTACTTACTTGACTGAACAAACAAATATTTTTCAAGATTGTTTTTTTAGAAGTCCATCTTTTCTGTTTAATAGAGGTTAAATTGTTTTTCTTCTTTATTTGCAGTATTTTCAAATAGATACAGTACATTGATATACCGTACCTACTTTGTTTTCTTTCCTTTTTTTTGATATTTTTTTTATTTCTATTACATGAGAAGCACAAAACTAATTTACCAATGGCGTATACCGTAGTATGACATCCTTATATAAAGATTAACATTTTTATGTTTATTTTTCAAAATGTGCCGGTCTTCATTACATTTTGTTTTTCCTTACCCTGTTTGTCTACTTTTATTTTTCAATATTTTTTTTTCCCTCTTCGTTTCTTTATTTTCGAATAGGAAGAATAAATGAGCAAGCAGCTAGTTATATTTCAATTTATTAACAAACCAGGGCCGACGTTTCACGGTCACGTATGGGACCATCTTCAGGGCCAGGTTAATGTCTGAAAATACATACAATCATCGCCAAGTTATATTGGGCATTCACAATTATACGTAAACTAATGATGATCATGCCTCAAATTTTAATTATTATCATACCTCACTCACTCTCCGTCCATGGTATGATAATAATTAAAATTTGAGGCATGATCATCATTAGTTTACGTATAATTGTGAATGCCCAATATAACTTGGCGAGGATTGTATGTATTTTCAGACATTAACCTGGCCCTGAAGATGGTCCCATACGTGACCGAAACGTCGGCCCTGGTTTGTTAATAAATTGAAATATAACTAGCTGCTTGCTCATTTATTCTTCCTATTCGATTATCAACACTCTAACACACAGCTATATACCTCCTGCAAATTTCTTTATTTTGCTATTTAGTTTTGATATTTTTCGCCCCTAAATATCACTCATAAAATCATATGATGATCAAAAATTGCAATTCTTTGGCCTTTGGCATATACCGTAGTACATCCTTATATAAAGATTAACATTTTTATGTTTGAATTCAAAACTATTTTAAAATAATTAATTTATTTTATGAAATGCATTTTAACAATATATTATTTTTTATTGAATATTATTTATTAGTTTTAATTTATCCTTATGAGGAAGGATTGTCTCTAAAATCATTTGCTTATGCTGGTAGCACATGTTTCACTAACTACTTCAGGGATTGCTTCCAAGACAAAATACATCCGGAGAGTAATACAAACTAAATTATGAATAGATAGAAAAATGATAACATGGTTATTAAATAATATTCGGCCAAGATTTGATATTTTGGATTTCATCAATTAATTTTTTCAAAAAAAAGACAATAGGATTCTATTTTTTTCCCACTTTTTATCAAAACGATTATCTTTATTTATTTATTTTTCACTTATCTTTTTCACAAATTTAATTTGATAAAATTTATTATATTTTTAATCTCTTAATCGGAGTGAGAGAATAAGCTAAAGCTGAAAAACTGGTTTTTATTTTAAAATTGCAGAAGAGAGATGCATAATCACTGTTTCTTCAATTTATTGATCTCTCTTTCTGAAAAAAAAAAAAAAAAAAAAAAAAAATGGTATAAAGAACTCACTTCATGACCTTGAGTAAAAATCTTTGTTCTCAAGAATATCAGACGGGGGTCAAATTCTCAAGAGGATAATAAATTTCTCTTGGGAAAGCCCCTTTTATGTCAAATTTTAACATTCTGTTTTAAATTAAATTTTTTTTAAATTGATTTCTTCATCTAACATGATTAATTGATTAGGACCTACCTATGGGAAAATTTACTTATTTTTTTTTTTATTTGTTTATGAAATTAGTAAATCAATAAGCAGTAAAAATTTTTATTGCAAATATTTCATAAAATATTATTTTTAACCATTATAATGAAACAATAAAATTAAAATTTATGCATTTTTTTAATGTAAAAAAAAAAGAATTTAAATTTATTAATTATGCCTAGAGGCTATAAGAATGAAAAAAATTTATGTTTTATTTTCTTGAAATAACTATGAAATTGACGCATCCCTTGATCGCGAGTTTAGAGAAACATGTCATTATTCAAAAATACTAGATTCGAATCCCACGCTCGGATCATCCTGTGATTACTATTCAGAGTTGGGTAATATACTCAAAAAAATATCTAAATACAAGATACTTTTTTAAATACATTTTTAGAAATTTTTCGGCAACTATTTGTATTTCTTTTTGACATATAAAATCTCAAAAATATTTCTTATTAATAATTATATATAAATTGTAAAGATATAAAGACATTTACTTTTGAACTCAGAAATTGCTCAGGGGCCCACATCTTGTGGGTACGTGGGTGGCAACCACGAGCTGCCCTAGCTGGGACTGACAGTACTTCTGTTCTTTGCATTGCAGTCTCCTTCTATATTTTGAACAGGCGTCAGACCGTGCGACGGGCCGGCCTGTTCTATTCCTTCCCGGTATCAAAAACCCATGAACCGCCAACCCGGCACCGCGGGAAAAAGGCGAAGAAAGAAGAAGATTTTTGAACTCAGAAATTTACAAAAAATAATAAAATATAAAGAAACAGAAAATAGTCTATATTGGCATTGACACTCATAAATAGAAAACAGTTTCTAAATATATTAATTAAAATATTAATACATAAATACATATATAGACTAAAAAAGAAGTATAAAATTTAAAAAAAGAAGGGCCAAAAGACAAAAGAAAATATAAAACACAAAATAGTGTCAAATAGATAGGTGCCAAATTCAAATATGAAAAAATGAAAGTATCTAAAGTATCTTTTTTGAAGTAAAACATACTCAATTTTAAATAAGTATAAGTATAAGTAATAATACAAAATACTAGATACTTTTTTTAAAACCAAGTATCTATTTAGATCTACAAAATATTTTTATGGTAGACTTCATTGAAATATAGTTGAAAAAGCAAATGTGTGGGGTCGTAGGACCCCCGGCAGGAACGAAGTTCCTCACGCCTTTTCTTCAACTCAGGATATAATAGTATTATTATTTAAATAGACGGAAAGCCCGCCGAACGAAATAAAGAGAAGGAGAAGGTGGGCGTGGCCTCGCCAAGACCGGCTAATCTCGCCTCCCTCCGCCTTCAATCAGGCGCTGGGAACGCATTTTTGTTAGGAACGCGTTTTTGTTACGTTACATTTTCTCCCAATTCACCCTGCGTAAGCCGCGTTAAAGAACTTTGTTCAAAAAAAAAATTCTCTTTTTACCTAGCACTGTCCGAGAAAGCATTATGCGATCGAAACTTAAAAATCTAACATTTTCTAAAACCAAATTATTCTAAATAACAATCACCTTAAGTTTTTGTATAAGTATAAATAATAGTTTTTTTAGCTAATGAAAACTTTTGTTAGCATTACTCTGGAAGGACTATCTCTCCCTTTACTACATCCAATATTGACAATTTCCACTCGGTTACAATTTGAACAACCCGGGAGAGAGAGAGAGAGAGCGAGAGAGGGAATATAATACTGCGCCTGTAAACTATCATGTCGCTACAACATGGCGTTAGATTCAATCAGAGCCATCAGACAGCTATGGTGTGTGTGCCAATGCCAATATATGTTCCGTATGCATGCACGCACCGTTGAGCTGCACCCCATCCCTATGACTGCACCACCACATCGACAAATGTTTAGAACGATATCGAGGTTGCCACGCGTTTTGTATACACTAGCCGCATCTCTCTGTCTCTATCTCTATATATCTAATCAAGGGACAAAAAAAAATGGGTAAGAAGCAAAAAAAAATTATTTTTCACCTACTCACTTTGCAAATATTCTTAAAAAATAACTCCAATGACCATCTTCTTGGAATATGACAAAATTATTAACTGATGTTCTGTGTTGATGTTTCGGGCCCATTTAACAAAAATACAGCACAGGCAACTACTGCAATTTTATTTGTATACAATCTAAACATACATCTAATGGTATATGCAAATTTGTGTTAAAATTTTGTATGACCTACATGTATCAATCTAAACAACATTAACAATTTATGGCCCTGAAGATGAGAACAATGCGTTTCCGAAACGTAAAAGTTTTTATTCATTGTTGGCTGCCTACTTCTACCTGTTTCTGTCAAAATTATTAACACTATCTCTGTTTTCAATGTATGAGGGAAAGGACGGCGAATTACCCAAAAAAGCTATTGCTAAAAAATTTTTTTGTAGTAACAAACTAAAAAGACTAACATCGTTTTATGAATTTTAATTAGAATGAGATAAAATTAAAAAGAAATCAATAAGTATCTTAAAAGCAAATAAAAAATTTTTATGCGAAAGCTCAAGTTTGGTGACTCCGAGCAATCAGCCTCTAGAAATACCCCCGGTAGTCATCGATATTATTGTATTTAAATTATATTTAAATAAATTAACCTAACCCCTCTGTACCTGAAAAGAGTTTAAAAAAATATTTTCAGAAAAAGTGATTATTATCTACAAAATTTAGGATGGCGATGAAAAATTAAATTTATTTAAATTATTATTAAAATTTTTACCGGGATCCCCGTTTATTTATCTGAGGTACTTTTCCACACAAAGACACACACCTCAAACCCAAGTGACCTCTGGCCGTAGCCATCTACCCCGTGAATTTACATCATTTCCTATCTCTAAATCCTCCTTCGTCTAGTTTGAGCACCTCAGCACCGGCATGTAGCTTGCTCCTTTCGAAGAATGCATCACTGAGAGGAAACCTTCTTTAAGTCCCTTCTAGAGGACGGGATGTCACAGCAACTCCCTCTTCCCTCAGAGTTGCCTGAAGACTATTGATTTATTTAAATATTTGGATGAAAATATATAAAGTGTAGTAGGGTTGTAATTGTTGATGAAGAGTTCAATTGTTAAAATGTATAATTTATTACCTTGGAGATAATGTTTTATTTACTTGAACCTTGTCATAAAAATATTTATATTAAAAAGATTTAAATAAACTTTATTAACATCTATTTCCGCTTTTATTGTGTGCATCTACAAAAGAATTGATACAGGATAATTGTGAACAGAAGATACTATTAAAGTAAAAAAAAATCTAACAACGACATACTAAAATATTTTAAAAAAAGTAAAATTTGGCATTAAATTAACTTATAAGAATGCTTATGTAAATAATATCCTTGATGATATCATCGTCGTATATAATATTTCAAGCAAGCAGCCTGGAGCCGGAAGCCGTAGCACTGATGAGGTTGCCTGTTTGCCTATCATAGTGGCCCGGGGGGCATGGTCCGGCATGTGCGAACGGATAATGAAAGCGTAGTCATCAGTCCTCCCACGCAGATATTAATGGTACACCTGCTCCAGATGCACCTGCTCCAGCACGCGCCTATGGAGCCTCCAGGGGACTTAGGAGATGATCGACGCCCACCACTAAGAGAGGCATAAGCTAAGAGACAGCTGCCCAGGAAATAAATTTCACAATGTGTGATTGGAATTATCATTCAATATGCATTCATTAAAACAAAACAAAAAACAGCGTGCTCTTTATCAGTTAGTTGCTTTCTTGCTTTTATTATTAATTGATGAATAATAAGTAGTATCAAGATAGGGGGCAGCCTGGTGGATATTAGTGAGAAGAATGAATAAATAAAATCCCGAGATTATTTTCAGGCCAATTTATTTGGATTAACTCCCGCTATGGGTCAACGTTTCGGAGCCAAAACGACACCTTCTTCAGAAGCATGCGGTGTCAAGATTACATGTGAAAGGCAATGGAGTCAAACGAAGAATGATATCTGAAATCAGTCGTTTTGGCTCCGAAACGTTGACCCATAGCGGAAGGAGTTAATCCAAATAAATTGGCCTGAAAATCATCTCCGCATTTTATTTATTCATCCTTCTCACTAATACTGGTAAATTTATTTAAATTATTATACCCGGAAAATTTAGCGGTGGCAAAAATGGCTGGTGGCCTAATGCCAACAATCCTTTTAAATAAATAAATAAATAATTCGCGGAAAATTTTTTGACTACGATTTTATTCAAAACTATATATATTAATTGATAAATCTAGTTTTCTAGTTAGTCTCACCATCAGATGCCGAATAAGATCTTAAACAAATTTAAAAAAAATCTAGTGTGACTGGCGCACAGGTTATTTTCGCTGGCGCAAAACTTTCGATTACCGAAAGTTGTGTTCTGGGCTTATCACACCAGATTTTTTGTGTCGAGATAAATTTAGTTTCCGCCGATATATCAAAATTCAAGATGTAAAATTTATAAGTATGGGAAAATATTTATATTTTGTTACCATGGCAACCATTTCTACTATCTTTCCTATGAAATACAAGAGTAACGTGGTCTTCAGAAAATTTCAATGGCAAAATGAGAATATACATTTCAAAGAGCATCTAAAAAATAATTGATTTGTGAATTTTAATCAAAATCGTTTGAGCGAATTTTGAGAATATAAAAAAAAATGAAACTGAAAAAGTACATCAGTAAACTACTAGTACTTTTTGGCCGATTTTGATTAAAAGCCTATTTTCACGCCTCAGGGGAGTGTCTAACTTAAATATAAAATTTCAACATCCTAGCTCAATTCCTTGATGCTTAAATTGAACACACACCCACAGACACACAGACTGACAAATCATGTCGAGAAAACCATTTTTTTGAATTCAGGGGACCTCAAAGCGTGTATATCCATTAAAATCTCGACATCGAAATTTTGACATGAATCCAATACTTTCTCTATATATTAAAATATAGGTAGTGGTAAGAGAAAGTAAAAATTAATGAGGCGCTTAACCGAAAAAAAAAAACGGGGATATTTATTTGAAACAAAAAATTATTTTATACGTCTTCTAATTAGATATTAATAAATTCAATAAAAAAAAATAAATAAATAATAATAATGGAAATACAGTTAGTTATCAGTCCGGCCACCTGTCCCTTTTAATTTAATTAAAATGTAAGCTTGCAATACAATACCTGTGATGCGGATAATATTTTGGAGTGAAATTATTTTTATGAAAATCGCTAAATCTATTCAAAGGTTAATCAATTAATGCAGCTTCTATTTAATGCACAAAATATAACCCCTAAAATTGATCCCGATGTTGTTGTATAATAGAGGGTGGCGCTTTGTTGGAGTTTACCCCCCACTCTCAATAACTATTCATTCATTGCATTGCAAAATCATTGGAAGCGTAATGACATTTCATTAGAGAGAGCCAATGCACTTCTCTGCATTGCATTGCACATCTATCGAGTGCATCTGGCTATTGGTGTACATTGAACACGACTATATAAATGGGAGCATTAGTTCGAATTGATTTTGAGGGCAAAATAGACTTAGTGCACAAAGGATAGGAGGGGACTAGGAGGGGACAATTCCCTCTATATCCCTTGTCTATCGCCCCCCCCCCCTTTCTCCCAACCTCAATTCGTTAATTTCTTGTTATACACACATTCATCCACATCAATGAATAATCATTGGATTCATGTGGAGTGGACCAGAAGTTGATGTTTATTAGTATATACAATAGAATAGGGTAAAAAAATTAACTTTTATTTCTTAAATGTATAGCGATAATAAATAAATACAAAATCATCAGAACCTATTTTTGAGTGAAAATTCTAATTTTAATAGGACCAGAATTTCAAATTCTATTATTTTAATATATGATTTTACCTCATTCAAAAATTCCTGCTTTTCGCTGATTTAGGTGCAATAAAGCATAAATTGAATATTAAAATAAAATTGAACCTCACTCTCCCCCTCACTAAAGAGGCTAAAAATTATTTGTAACATGTTAAAAAATTATTTTTACTTTCTATTATATATGTTAATATAATTTATATAGAAAGTATTGGATTCATGTAAATCAATGTTGAGATTTTGGTGGAAATAGACGTTTTGAGTTTCCTTGAGTTCAAAATTCAGAATGCTCTGTGTTCAATTTAAGGCAAGAAGTACTAAGTACTACTGATGTATTTTTTCAGTTTTTTTTTTTTCGATTTTCTTGAAATTTTCTGATTGATTAAAATTAATAAATCAATTATTTTAAACAGTTATCGTCAAAGTCTTATATGGCCTAAGTTGCCAAAAAGTGTGTGTGAGTCTGACTTGTGAGTGTGAATGGGAAAAAAATGTGAGTGTTTAAAAAAATTCTACCACTGAAAACTAAATCAACACAAAAATCTGGTGTGGAAGCACAGAACACATCTTTCAATTACCGAAAGTAAGAGAAAGTCACACCAGATTTTTTTCTTAAGCCTACTATTTGATTTAGAGATGCCATTGATACAAATATAAACGGCAGGAAACTTAAATTAATTATTAATATTCGTTAACAAGTTTAAATAATTATGAAAAAATTAAAATATTAGCCTATAATAAAAAAAAACAATATTAGTAACAGGGGCGTATATAAGGGGGGGGCCCCGGCCCCCCCCCCCCGAAATTTCCCAAACACATATACATATATAGGGTTATACAGACAACAAAACAAATTTTTCCGCAGGATGAAAATCTTTGGTTCCGCAAAAGAAAAAATGTTCTGCAAAAGATTTCGTGTGAAAAAAATTTAGTTTCTTAAAAAAAAATTTTCCGCAGAAAAATTTTTGAGTTCGCCTCCCCCCCCCCCCCCGAAAAAAATTTCTATATACGTCCCTGATTAGTAAAACCTTAATATTTACTTACTGCGTCAGCCGTTATAAAATAAATATTAACGAGTCCCGAAAGTGTGCCAGCAACTTTGAAGGAATTGTTTTAAATAAAAATAATAATAATATTATTATAATAGCTTTAACTTGGTATTCAATTCTTTTCTTTTTTTTCTATGTATGTATTTAAAATTTCCGTATAAAGCCCAATAAATAACCAAGATGTTTTTTTTTAAAGGCCGGAAATGACCATTTGACGGCTGCTCGTTGAGCTTCTTCCTTTCTATGATTGTATTTCATTTTGTTTTAATTTGTAGTTTTTGTTTAAAATTGACAAATAGTTAATATCAGACGGAGTTTTTATCAGTGGCCGATCTCAACGAAGAAACCATTTAAATATTATTCTAATGGATGTGCGCTTTCGCTGGCTGCTCTTTATGGAGGCATATGGCATGAGTCTGGGCATAATTTAGCCCTTCGCCCACACCTGCATAGCCAAAGGTCCAAAAGACGTTAATCCCGAATTTATCAGGCCTTAAATGTCATTTTAAAAGAAGTATAGTTAACAGTAGCAAGAATATAGGACAGATTTTAAACAGGTGCAAATTTTTGAATTAGGATAAAAAAATTATAATTCAACTTATCTGTCATATCAGATAATAAATATTAAAAACAAACCGAGAAAATCATGTTTGGAATATTTATTTATAAAAGCTAACAAAATTATGTCCTATTTAATTACGGATCATGTCAAATTTTTTAATATTAGTGAGGAAAGGATATATAATCTTAAAGGAAATTGAGGTCAAAATGCATTATTATTGAGGAATAAGGAAGGCCATATTTAAATCGAAATGTGAGGAAAAAAATTATAAGGGAGCGTACAAGTATTACGTAACGCAATTTGGGGGGAGGGGGTCTCGTGAAACGTTACCATGCGTTACAAGGGGGGGGGTGGTCAAATATCTTCAAAAATTGCGTTACGTAATACTTGTACGCTCCTTAGGGAGGCTACGCTACTATCCTCCAAAAGTGAATTATTAAGTTGAATAAGACCCACCTTCCAAGGAAAAAAATTATAAATTTATATATATAATTGCCAGGGTCGCAGACAGAGGGGGCAGGGGGCTATATCCCCGGGGCCCGGGCCCTCCAAGGTGACCCTTTGCGCTCCAACCTTAATATTCTAATAAAAAATGAAATTCATGGTTAAAATTTCAATTAAAAAAAAAAAAAATCATTTTCTTGAAATTTTTTTTTTCCTGAAGGGGTCCGGGCTCTTTAAGCACAAATCTTATACAAGTCCGCCCGCCGTAAAAGCATGGAGGTTCTGGTCCGACTCCAGGAGGCCCAATTATTATTAGGCCTACTATTTAAGAAATTTTAACAAATTTTTAAATAACTTCTTTTATTTAAAATAAATACTATAACTCTTTGCAAAATTGTGTCAAAAACTGTGAAAAAAATTATTGCCATTAAGGCCACAATAGTCTTTTTACAAACTAAAAAAAATTTTTAGGGTGGGGGGCGTCAAGTCTGTCTGGGGCCCTGCTAATTTCAAGCAAAAAGTAAGAAAAGATTCAAGATGTCCATAGGACCAATGCTTTAGTAATCAAACATCAGTTTCATTGATACTAAGGATCTTTTGGAATTGAGACAGAAAATGTTCATCCATATGCACACTGTAAAAAAAAATCTTAATTTTAGTGTGAACTTTATTGAAAACAATAAAAATATGAAATAAAATTGATACGGTCTCTAATTCAATAAAGATTAAAAAAATATATAGGTCTATTATTCATTTTAGACTACTCTTATTATTCTATCTAATATTAATATATAGTAAATTAGTAGCCTATTCCATTAAAAAATAAATTTTTTTTTTAATTTATAAAAAAAAAATTCCCTCGTTTTATCGAGATATAAATAATATTGTAAAGGAATTCGTGATCGATATTTTTTTTTTTAATTCCACACAGACAAGTTGTATTATGCATCAAGAAGGGGTTGATGGCACAAAAGACGCGTCTGACTTTTGTAGGGGATGGGAATCAAATTTCCAGCCGAGATTTTCCGGACAATTTGACAGCAAGGGAGAGAGATCAAATGATATGAAATATATTTTTGTCTTTTGCAGGGGTCTCAGATTAATCAGGGGCGGCCACCCCCGTTAAATTGGGCGCTATGATTAGAAATATGAGCATCCGGATGTCATTCATTGATGGCTGAGGGTGGGGGGTAGTGCTTCCTTATTCATTTGCTTGCTATCCCTCCAGCCGATGCTGGTCAATTAGCAATCACCCCTGGATGAAAAATTATATTCTTCTCGCATTCCTTTCGCCCATGGGGGATGGATTTGCAGATTAATCCTATCAAGTAACCCAATAGCCTTTCGCCTTTCGAAAGGGTATTAATCGCTTACCCCCAAAAAAAATTAAATTAGCATTTCATTTATTTTTAAATCTCTTTGATTATATTTTATTTAAAAAAAATTTTTCAAATTTTTTTGTTCGCGAGTCAAGAGACTAGAGAATACATAGAATACATTTAATTAATTTTTCTATATTTCTTTCTGCCTGTCTGAAATTTTTTAAATCTTCTAAATGAAGTAATGTTGTGTGTGTTTCAAATAAAGAATGAGAGAAATGGCCTTAGTTAGGACCCTCCTGAGGGGTAAAAAGTAGCTTTTAAATAAAATTGGCCAAATAGTACTTTACTGAAGAAGGAATTTAAAATTTAAATATATTTTATTTATTAAAAAAAAAAAAAAAAAATTTGTATTCACTACAATGAATAATACAATTTTTTTTACTTTCTCTTACCCTATATATGAAATATATGGACCGTTTATTTGAAAGTGGTGTAAGTTCATTAAAAAAAAAATGAGATATCACATAATTTATGATTAAATTGATGTAAATTTTCTATGTATATCTAGCTAGTGGTAAATTTCTTTAAAAATTCCTAGGTTTTGTACAATTGAAAATTGCTCGGTAAATAGATTTTTTAATAAACAGATATGCTAACCTCTCATTTTCTCGAAACAATAGAAAATGGACTTACACCCCTTTCAAAATAAACGGTCCATATATAGAGAGAAAGTATTGAGATCATGTCAAAAATTCGATGTAGAGATTTTGATGGATATACACGTTTTTTTTTTAAATATAAAGGCCGGCGCCCCTTTCTTTAATGCGGCCGGGGCTGGCGCCCCCTCGGCCCCGCCCTTGTTGCGACACTGAGTTTACGTAAGAGAAAATTCCGAAAAATTTAGAAAAAGGATCTGTCTCTCTATCTTCCTAAAAGACAAATTATATTATTTTAATGCGAATTCATTAATTTGAAAATATAAATGTATTTTTAGAATAACAGCCAGATTAAATTTTATTTTTTGCCTCCTCTAATGGTTATTAATTGCCTGCGAGTGAATAATTATTCCATCGATCTGAATGGCGAATTAAAAGAGAGTGGAGAGGGAGTAAATGATTCGTATGATGACCGACGGCTCTGTAATCAACTCAGAAGGGTTGAGTCGAGTCATTATATAGTTTCCAACCCCCTCCACATCCAGTCTAAGCTTTTATATTGCCCAAACACTAATCATAGATGTTTCTGTCTGTCCGGTGATTATTTCAATGCCAACTGAAATGAGAAACGATTGCAAGAGGGAAGCAAAATAATAAAAATCTGATGCGACTAAAGGACATCATACAACATTCTCATATCTAAATTAAGTGTGAAGTTCTGTAGAGTATATTATTTCTATGATAGTATACTACTATCTATTTAACTGGAGATTGTACAGTATCTAAGGGCATTTTTTTTTTTTTACCAATGTACGTTCCACACACATATTGTGAGATTAATTTTTTTTTTTTTAGAAAAGCTAAACATTTTATATAAAACAGCGAAGAATTTATAAACTTCTAGTAGTCATGAACGGATCTTTCATTTTTGAATATTCAAGTTTTATCAACTTTTCAGAAAATCGAAAAAAAAAGACTGAAGAAGTATATCAATAAAGTACTAGTACTCTTTGGCCGATTTTGATTAAAAGCTTATTTTCACGCCCTAGGGGGTGCCTAACTTAAATATAAAATTTCAGCCACGTACCCGCCTCTTGTCCTAACGGTCTAAATAATATCCCGTGGGCTAATTAGGATAGAATAAAAACATTCTGATTCTAAAGAAAGATAGATTAAATTCTATCATCTGTCTAATAAGTTCCTCAGCATAAATCTGTTCATATTTCTTTTTCATTTCATAATTATTTGTCATTTGAGTTCGATTAGACAAAATTATGTTTTACACATGTGTGAGTATGTTTAGTCAAATCCGAATTGAGGTATTCATTTATATTAATATCTTATTCATATGAATAGATCTCAAAAATTATTTAAATAAAATTATATACAAGGTTATCAAAAAAATAAAAAAAAATTGTACAGTGCTTCAAGAATTTAACGCATCATTAGGGTAATAAAATATACTAATTTACTAATTATCATTGACCTTAAATAAATTTTTTTAAAAATCTGGTGTGACTGGTCGCACAGTACACAACTACGTCTTCTCTTTTGAGTGTCAAAGTGGCGAAAATATATTTCCATTCTTTGCTATTGATTCTGGCTTATTCATTTGTTGCCCGGCTGTTTAAATGTATCTAGTAAATGTTTATAAAATATGTTGAATAAATAAATAATAACTGTTACTTAATAAATAAAACTTTCAAACGCCTTTTCTCGAATTGTTGAATTTCGCACTTTCGCCACTTATGATTCTCAGCCGGCGAGATATGCATGTATCAATTTAAAAAATTAAATTAAAAATATATAAGTTTCAAAGATTTATTAAAAAATTAAAATTTTTAACATTTAATATGCAAAATACAATATCTTTTGTTATAAGCCTGACAAGATAGATACTATGAATCTACAGTTATTTATTGTTTTTTTATTAACACTATGAAATAAAACTTTTTTGACTTTCCTTAGAGGCTTAAAAAAATAAATTTTCAAATGTACGAGGCAATTTTAATTAAAAAAAATTAACTTACTATTAAACAAAATACTAATTTCATTTAATTTCAATTTTTACTTTTTAAATCAATTTGCAAATAATAATAATAAGTTTAAATTAAATGTTCAATTTTCACTCGATTTTTTTTTTTATTAAATAGAAAGAATTTGATTAGTAACTGAAAGGGACGGACATTTTTGATTTTTTGAAATTCGATTTCGTTTTCTCTCTCTTGTACAATTAGCTAAATAGATTTTAATTAAACCTTGACGCAGTGAGAGGGAATGGGATTAACCGATGCAAGTGTATTGCTGCTGTACGTTCATTATACAATGACAAATTCCATTATATGATGTCCTCCTGACGTAATTAGATCTCTCCTGGTCATCATCATCATCAACAGAGGCCTTTTTATTCGTATCATGAAATTAAGAGTCCGAGTCAGTCTCCATACATCTATCATCAGTCTAAAAAAAAAAATAATAAAAAAAGAGACAACTCGTAACGTTAATCGACAATTAAGCGATCCCATCGAAATGCAAAAAGGAAAAAAAAAAAAGATACGATTACTCAAAGAATAATGATTATCTATCGGTTGGCAAAGTGAAAATTCTAATTTGTATTGTTAAAAAAATAAACCGAATTCTCGAAAAGCATTGTAATAATTTTTTGATTAGAAACATTCCATGAACCCGGGAGCTCCAACCTATCTGCCATAAAGGTTACCTATAAGGTGAAGCACACGGATTTATCCAAATAGACTGAGATCCCGGAGGACCAACAGAAAAAATAAGATCAACTTTTTAAAATAATAATTTTCGTTTATTAATTGGATATTTTTAATACGATTGATTAATAGATGAGTGTCTAAATACGAATTACAATGTTAAATATTGGTTGAGAGTAAAGAATTAATATTTTTCAGCGATCTATATTATCCTAACTTAAACATACATCTAACAATTTTCTATTTTTTTTTTTAGAATTTTTTATTATAAATAAATTTATATATATTAAATTAAATTTTTATTTATATAATACGTAGTTTGTGGCGCGAAAATCTTTTTGTTTCAATGAAAAATCAAATTACCGGTGCCGAGCTACCATCTCGTGGTGACATTTTAGCTGTGCTTTTTCATAATATGCGGGAAGTGAAATTAAATTTACTAGACAGTACTTCTTTAGTAATTGATGAAAGTATGATATTTCGTATCCCTAATCAAGATAGCTCAAAGTGTAGAAAAATAACAAAATGCTTTATGAAACATGACAAGTAGTTAAGCATAAATCACGAAAACACAATAGTTGGCGTAATAAAAAGAGCAAGATTTTTTTTTTTAATTTATTTAAGGTCAATATAATTTACCGATTATATCAGTAAATTAGTATATTTTAATCTAATGGTGCGTTAAATTCTTTGAAGCACTGAACTTCTTTTGATAACTAGGACACCTTGCATATAAATTTATTTAAATAATTTTCGAGATCGATTCATATGAATAAGATATTAATATTAAATGAATACCTCAATTCGGATTTGACTAAACATACTCACATATGTGTTAAACATAATTTTATCTAATGATATGATTGACAAAAAATTATGAAATGAAAAAGAAATATGAACAGATTTATGCTGAGGAACTTTGACAGATGAAATAATTTAATCTACCTCTCTTTAGAATCAGAATGTCTTTATTCTATACTAATTAACTAACAAGGGAATATTATTTAGGCCCCTAGCACAAGAAGATACTCTTGTGCTATGGCCCAAGGACTAGCAAGAATTTAAAGAGACATGATACATTCAAATACTTTAAACATAATTAAAATTGAAAAAAATAGGCTTATTAAAAATCTCTTTTCTTATTAGTTCTATTAATTTATTATGTGTTATTTAAGTTAATTTTAATGATTAAAAGATTCTAAATAATAAATTTCTAGTTTTATTCGAATTTGAAATTAATTAAGTCCCTTGTGGACGAAAACAAAAGGAATGCATAGTTTTAAGAAAATTTTGAAAATTCTCAAAGTTCAAAGACGTATTCCTGTTTTACAGATGATTTCAAATTTTGCAGACATTATTTTTTATTGCAATTGAAAAGCTATTAAATTTCTAAAAAAAAAACTTGACCTCTATAAATAAGGACCACCCTAAAATACATGTTTTGAGGTCCCCTGAGTACAAAAAAGTGAGTCCTCTGTGTGGATATTTTTATTCCTCATTTGTTTTTTTTATTTTTTTAATAAACTCTTTTCGGCTACTGCGGTCATTTAGGGAAATTTTATTTGATAAATTTAAAGTTCCAAACGCTGATTGTCTCAAAAATTTCAAATAGTAGCCTATATTTTTTATGTAGTCTTCTTTTAACCTCTCTTCCTTTCAAATATCGTGGGATTGAAAGAACTACTAGCGTCCTAATAATAGGTTCTTGACATGTATTTAAAAAAAAGAAATTTATTTTTTTAATTTATAATATAATAAAGTTGTTTTATTTTGTTTTTATCTAAACGTGTATTCCGTTTTTCCATCTTTTTCTTTTCTTTCTTTTTATTTTTTTTTTTTACTCTCCTACTCAATTGAGAAATTGCGAGAGCGAGATGAAGAGGATTCTTTAGCTAAATGAAATTTCCAATTAAATCGCCTAAATTCCAGCTTAACTTTTATAAAACATGAAAAAGGAAGGCAAGTAAGCCGAAAAGGGCGCCATAGATAGGTTCTCCGCTTGTATCGCTCTAATCTCCTCTCTCTTCTCTCTCGTTCTCTCTGATAGACTTTCATTCGCTCGGCCAAATCACACTTAGATTACTTTGGGAATTGAGGAAAAATCGCGTCCCGCGGCTAAAATTTAATCTCTCTCTCCCCTCCGCCCTCCCTGATTAAGGGCTGTCTGCTGTTGCTGTTCCTCAGCGATACGCTAAGCCCTACGGCCCTTATCAAGATGTTCGTCTTGTCTCAACAAAAGCAAACAATAAAAATGTAATATTGTTTGACAAATCCTGTCTAATCTTTCATTAAGTTGACCTCTGAGATATCATAGTGGCCGAGGGGCCTGAGCTGACCCAAATTGGCTCCAATAAAACGCGCTTCTGCTTTTATATATCTATGACTGACAGCACAGATTTATTTCCCCTGTCAACTTACTTATTGGAGACCTCATGACTGACTTTTTTCTCTTAAATTAGTAATTTTTCATCCCCTTCTATGTAAAATTTTTTTTCTATTATAGAAAGAATAAAAAAATAAAATAAAATTTATTTCAATCTACGAGTGGGGTGATCATCATAACTTTCTTTAGGACCTGATTTATTTAATTATAAAAGAAAAAAAAAACAGATGCGAAGAGCTGTAATTATAAAGAGTAATTGGCTACAAAAAAGAAATATTTTGAATATAAAATTTCAACTTCCTAGCTCAATTTCTTCATGCTTAAAATTGAACACACACACAGACATACATACCATGTCTCGAAAACCACTTTTTTGGATTCAGGGGACCTCAAAACATATATCTATCAAAATGGCTCGACATGGAATTTTTGACATGAATCCAATACTTTCTCTATATGGAGATTACATATATACATAGATAAGGGAAAGTAAAAAAGCGTGAAGAAGAAGACAACTCCTTGCTAAGAATTGTATAAAGAAAAGGGAAAAAATTCTAATTTTAATATTAAAATTTTTTTAATATTTACTAGGCCTAATTGAAAGTAGAGTAACCAGAAAATTTTTTTGTATATCCGGTTGATTAACCCCCCCCCCTCCCTCTTCTCCAAACACCTTAAGAGTGGGTAGCCCAGTATGTAGAACAGACATTTATTTTCCATGAAAATTAATTAAATTTATTTATCATTAATATGGAAATTATTTTTAAAATAAATATACTTAATTAAATTTTCTTTTTAAATAAGAACGAGTATTATTAATTAAATCGTCTTTTGAGATAAAAAAAGACTCCTTTGAGCAAATCGCGGTTTTACGAATGGAAAAAAAATATATATTTTTAAATGAAACGGGAAGACTCAAGTTTCCAGTACTGAACGAATTTTCTTATTTATATAAAAACAAAAAACAGCCATCTCCCCTGGCCGTCCCTTGAATTTACTGAAAAGAGGGATAAGACGAAATTCAAAACATGCCGCTAATTAATCTAGGAAAAAGCTAAATAAACATCCGTAAAAGAGTGAGCAGGGAATCAAAAAAAAAGTAAGGGTGGAAATCTTGATTAATTATCCAAACGAAAGAGAGAGAGAAAAAGAAATGAAAATTGTATTCAACAAATTTATTGGAAGAACAATTTCAATGGGGAAAGAGAAGAAATATCTTTTGGAAAAAAAAAAAAAATTACATAAGCTTAGTATAATAAATAATTAAAGGTTTATCAATGAGAAACATTTTTTTTTTTTTTTTTTTCAAAAGAGCGAATGCACTGAAAAGTTGATTAGAGGGAGATTTTGTTCCCCTAGAGCAGCGTTTTCCAAACTGTGAGGCGCGCCTCCCTAGGGAGGCGCGGACTAGTCTAAGGGGAGGCGCGAATATTGGCCACCAAGATCAATTTTACAAATGATTGCTAGTTTTAAATAATAAAATAATTTAGAAGATTCTGGGACGGAGTTTTTAATTAAAATAATAAATATGAATAAATAAAAAAAATATTTTTATATAAATTTATATTTTTTAGTATTAAAAATTTTTGTTTTTGTATTATTTTATTAAATTTGTGGGGTAGGGGGTGTCATACGATTAAATATTTTTAAGGGAGGGGTTGTAACATAAAGTTTGGAAACCACTGGCCTAAAGTAAGACGCATTCTAGAAAATTATATTATGTGTAAAACCCAAAGGCGGATTCAGGGTAGTTTTTCAGGGTTTTAATTTTTTTCTGACTAGACGCGAAGCTCGCCGAAGGCGATAGCATTGTTAATTATTTTATTTATTAGGATTGGAAAAGGGGTTGAAAAATTGAAAAAAAAAAAAATGTTTTTTAAATTTATATCAGCTAAATCGAAGCCAAATAAATAGAAAACATTCAAAAAAAAATAGCGTTGATTATTATTTTGATTAGGGGGGATGAAGGGTTGATTATTTAAGAAAGGCTTTGGAATATTCCAAATCACTTGTTGACATTATTTTCCAGCTCTAAATATAGTTAGATTAAAGAAAAAGGTTTTTTTTTTTTTCTTTTTAATAAAAAGGGAATTGTTATTTTGATCTATTTTATTTCAAAACAAAGAGAGACAAGTTTCTCGTTCAGTTGAGCGCGAGGCGTGCCGGCAGGCGCTGATGTGTTTAAAGTGAATCAAAGTGAATAATTAATATAGTGTAACCCACCCTGTGCACCCCGTCAGCCAACACACCCTCTTGAGAGTCTTATTAAAGGTAATTATTATGCATTTTATCGTTGAAAAAAAAAAAATGATAGAAACAAATAATTTGACAGAGAAAAACGATTCTTTTGAATATGAAATTAAAAATTTTATATTTCACTAAGGGTAGAGGGTGAATATAAGCTGTTGAAAGGGAGAGGGGGAGTGTAGGTGTCATTGAAAAAAAAATTAGTTTTTTTATTTTTATTTATTTATTTATTTATTTAAACACACTTTTTTCTCATTCACACTCAACACTCACACACACATTCACACTCTTTTCGGCAACTCAGGCCATATAAGACTTTATACGATAACCGTTATTAATTAATAATATACACATTGGGGTCCAGGCATTTCAATTTAAGCTATTTGGTATCCATTTCGGACTGCCAGGGGTCCGAACACTCGACGTACGGTATAGAAGGTAGGCACGCTACCAACTACACCAAGTCTGAGGGCATTTTTTAAATATTTTCTTAAGTCACCATTATTTACCATTATATTCTTTCTATGTATTTGGCCTATATTTTTGTTAATCAAATTTCTTTAATATACTTTTACTCAGGGGTGAATTAAGGGTTGAAAATTGAATAAAATAATATCAAAATAAAATAAAAATTGAAATAATTATTTATAAATATATTCAAATTATTTTGAGAGTAATTTCGCACTGAAGGCTCACATTTCTTTAAAGGGGGGGGGGGGGGGTTAATGTCCTATCCCCTATAATGCATAAAGATATTAATGTATTTTAATACTTTTACTAAAAAATAAGTGCATCCTGTTTGAGTTAAAATTTATATTCAATATTTAGCAAATAGCATAGTGGGGTAGAAACATTTTAATATCATTCTAAAGTTAATTTTTTAATTAATAAAACCTTTGAAACAAATAACCTAGTGTTTAATTTGTATATTTAATTTGAAGATAATAAAAACCCTGGGTAACTTAGGAACCCATCGAATTCCTTGTAGAATTTTGTAAGTTTTTTTTTCATTAGGTAGAAAAGTAAGATATGATTAGTCCACTTAGAATTTTACTGGGGTGAGTTACCGCATCTTTTTGTTTATAGAACTAATCTCAATTCGGATTTGAATTTTTACTTTCTCTTACCTATATGAATAAGTTAATATACATATATATAGAGAATATAGTATTGAATTCATGTCAAAAATTCGGTGTCGAGACTTTGATGGATATACACGTTTTGAGGTCCTCTGAATCCAAAAAAATGGTTTTCGCGACATGTTGTCTGTGTGTCTGTTTGGGTTCAATTTAAAGCATGAAGGAATTGAGCTAGCAGAAATTTTATATTTATGTTAGGAACCCCCCTAGGGCGTGAAAATAAGATTTGAGAAAAATAGTTTTCTTCAGGTATGAAAGTTAGAAAAAACCAGAATGAAAGTTAGAAGAAAACGCAGCCAGAATTTTTCTTTAAAAATATATTTTAACAGCTGACGTTTCGGCTTTGGTCAAAGCCATCCTCGGAGATGTTAGTGGTCATCCGTATGGCTTTGACCAAGGCCGAAACGTAAGCTGTTAAAATATATTTTTAAAGAAAAAATTCTGGCTGCGTTTTCTTCTAACTTTCATTCCTGATACAAATTCCACCAGCCATAAAATACCCTTATAACAGCGTTTTTCAAACTGTGAGGCGCGGACTAGTCTAAGGGGAGGCGCGAATATTGGCCACCAGGACCAATTTTCCAAATGATTGCTAGTTTTAATATAAATAAGAATAAATAAAAAAAAATATTTTTATATAAATTTATATTTTTTAGCATTAAATATTTTTGTTTTTGTATTATTTTATAAAATGGGGCGGGGGGGGGGAGGCGTCATAAGATTAAATATTTTTAAGGGAGGCGTGGTAACATAAAGTTTGGAAACCACTGCCCTAGAGTACGTTTTATGTCCAAGTATTTTTTTTTTATGAATTTTTGTAATGGTACTTTACTGATTTTTACTTTCTCTTATCTCAATTAATTCTCTTATCCTATTGGCGATCATGTCAAAAATTCGATGAGGAGATTTTATGCTTATATTTAAAAATCTCTATATAAATAAATAAATAATCCCTAAATTAAAAAAAAAAAAACTATTTTAATATGCCCTTTAAAATGTATTTCAGTAGAATTTTTCATGAAAATTGTTTGAAGTACACTTTACTGATGTATTGCAGATTTTTCAAATTTATTTTCTCTTCCTTCCATAGAGCCAATGTTAAATCGCTATGGGGATTCGCATGTTAATTTCGAGTCCCCTTTGGAACTTTTTACACATTAAAATTTTTTTTCCAATTCTTATGAAATTTTGTATTTATTTAGGATTCTTTATTTTGTATAAAATATTCAAAAATGAGATTAAAATTTTGAAAAATAACCATAGTTTATTTTAAGCAGTCAATATTTAAAATACACAGAGCCTATGGAAATTTTGAATCAATTGATTTTTTACTTTTTTTTACTTATGAAATGCAAGTGGTCAAGTTGAAGAAAAACAAATAAATAAATAAAATAAATTACAATATATACAAGAGAAGAATTTTGAGGGTAAATTAGTCGGGGTTGACCCAGAGTCAGATTTGCCGAAGAATCTGATTTGAACTGACTATTTTGGTTTTAATTATCTGACCCAAGTGGAAGCTGGCTTTTCTTCTTTTCCCTTAAATCAGTCATATTTTCTTTCCCACAAAAATACCATTTGCTTTTTTCTTCCGATCGAAGTATTATGTAAGCTTGCTCAGGGGCCCACATCTTGTGGGTACGTGGATGGCGACCACGAGCTACCCGAGCTGGGACAGGCAGTCCTTTAGTTCTTTGTATATCTGTCTTTTCCTTCCTCTTTTCAAGGACGTCAGACCGTGCGACGGGTCGGCCTGTTGTATTTCTTCCGGTTGCAAAACGCATGATAGGGTTGGAGGGAAAAAGTGAGGTCCGCCGACCCCGCATCTAGGGAATAAGGCGAGGGTAGAAGAAGAAGAAGTATTATTTTGTTTGTTTTATCTCTCTCCCCTTTGTCAGCGATAATAAGCAAATCGTCAAACCCCCTACTTTGTTTATGTAAACAATTCCTTTTTTCCGATCTACCTATTTCGAATGAAGATTTTTTTATTTTTTAGGCAATTCTTGTATAATATTTTACAATTCGGAGCTATTTATATATATTGCGTATGTAGAAAGGAGAAAAAATTTCCTTGGGTCGGGTAAGTCATAGTCAACAACTCACAAAATGTTTAAATATAGAAATGTCTTATCAATAGTAGAATAAATAATTTATAAAAAAAAATCGTACTAGTTGTTTCACCCATCCTAAATTTTCTCTCTCTCTCTGTTCATTTGTGTTTCTTTGCGTTAATTACAATCATTATTGAACTGGCTGTTTTTTATTCCGCCCCCTGATCAGTAAAGAGCCCGAAAGGGTATGAGGGGGTTGGAAAAAAAGAGCGAGCAAGCGAGGGCATTATTGGCTTAATGAAAATGATGTAATTCGAGGTTCATTAAGTTTAGGTTAATTAGGAATCAACAACGTAATTGACCCCTCAGGATAAATTCGGGATTTCTTGTTTGGAATGAGATTGAACCCCCATCACCACCCCCTTCTCTGTTTGAATGTCTTGAAATGTTTTTAATTAACCCATCAGAGTGCGCTTTTGTATTTTCTTTAAGGAAAAAAGAACGTTTTCCTTTGGAATAAGGTATCAGACAGACAGACGCACCTCCGGTCTCTCTCTCTCTCTCTCTCTCATTACAGTGCAATTAATTAGTAATATAAAAGGGATTAGTATAGTGGAAATTTAAATAGATGTTTTATTCAAATACGCAAAAAAACGTTAACGTTAAGACAACGACAGACAACATTAAAAGAAATTAAAATCCAAAAAGGGAGGGGGTAGTCAGAATGTAAAACACCGCATTATGTTGAAGTCAATTTAAACTTTCTTCTAATAACAATAACAATTAATTGATACGAGAGGCGATTTAATTTAAGAGCAAGTCTCAACTCAAATCAAATCCTCTTTTAAAAAAATAAACATTTACCGCAAAAAAAAATCTTAAACATCAACGAATCTAGTAATTGTTATAATAATAATATAGTGAATAAAAAGCTGATAAGTGAATTAAATTTAAATTTTATCCATATGTAAAAAAAAAAAACAATTGAAAACCTCTATAAAACTAAGGATATTTTTCAGGACTCACTTTTCGTTTTCTCTGAATTTGCACATTTATTTTTTAACTTCCGGATAACGGGGCAAAATAAAAAAAAGATATCCCGTATTTTTGAATTTTTTTTTGATTGATATTTTACTTTCTCTTATTTATATCTATATATATATGTGCCTATAATTTTGAAAGTACTCAAAGCAGGAACGGATTAATGCAATTTTGTCGGTGGGGGGCGGTTTTTTTTTTTTATTTAAGGTCTTTTTTGGCATCGAAGGCCATTTAGACCTCGTCCCTGTTTATTTAAATCTAGGAGGGCCTTTCTGAACATTTTTTAAATAATACTTACCTTCAAATACTAGTACCGTTAAGGTGATTTGAAACTTAATAATTGATAGATTAAAATAATATATTTTAAACAAAAAAAAAATTATAATTTCTTTAGATGACTAGACTAGTTTTGAAAACTTTCAATCTTTTCTCGGAGGGGGAACCGTCCATGGTTCAGAGTCAAAATTAAAAAAAAAAAAAATGAGTTTATCAGTTATTTCACAGCACATTATTTTAAAATAAATAAATTCCTACGATATGAACGACAAAAATGAACCATTAGATAGTGGTTTCACTGACTGACATAAAATGAATAATTAAGAAAAAAGAGATAGATTGCAAATTGCATCTGTCATTTATATTCGTGAAGGATGCTGGTGCCAGGCTTGAGTTTCTAATATCACCCCTTTGTTAAATCTTAAACAGAACTTTGCGCCTGAGCTAACTTAACAGGGACCTTGGCTCTAATTCAACATATATCTAGATGAAATTACTCAAAAGTTAGGTTATCTGATTGGTAGCAAAATGGCGACGAGATCTAATGCAAACGGCCCGCGTCTATAACATATTGTAAAATATATCACATCTCATCATTTTATTGTGAAAAGAAGTAGAATCTAAAAAAATAACAAATATTTCTACTTCTTTCAACAATAAAATGATGAGATGTCGTATATTTTACTATAAGAATAAAACTGAAGTGGGTTTCTGTACTACAAAAATAGGCCATTTAGCCGAAAGTCAACAAACTGACCCTAACTGATGCAACCGGCCCTTAGACCACTTTCATAATTATGGGCATACAATATATCCTATGTATATAATAATATACAATATATATAGAGAGAGAAACGAAAGGTAGTTTTATATTGTTATTTATATTTCATTTATTAATTAAAGTTTTTTTTTTTGCTCTTGGAATAAATTTCTTTGATTAAAAGACAGACGATACTTTTTCTTTTTGAGATGGATGGGAGTTGAACGAAGTTAGGATCCGATTTCTTAGTTGACGTTAATTCCCTTAGGGACTATTGGACCCTTGATCTATGCATCTGATCACCTCTCCTATCTCTTTCTTAAACCCCATGTATAAGTAATTGTTATAAATCTTTACTTAACCTGAATAAATTTAATAATTTTCCACAATATTTTTATTGAGTAGTGCAGCCTGAGAAGAGAAGAGAAAATTTTAATCTAATTGTTAATAATTATTTCTTCTATTTATTTTGGAAAAATATTCATGTAACAGAAAATATTTTTTATAAATCTCACAAGTTGGCATTTTTGATCAGGTCACGTTTACCTTAATGTAAAATGAATCACGCATCTCTTCTTTTCTCCTTTTCTCTCTCACCCATCTCTGTTCTATCTTTTTCTTACCCACCTTTGGCTTATGCCATGATGAATAAATAATAAATAAATAAACCAGGACGCGTATCCTTCAGCATAAATTCATCAAACAGAAGTCGTTAGAAAGAAAACCAAATTTCACCGAGGTAGACAGAATATTATATTTCTAAAAAATTTTGATAAAAAATAAAAACAATCTGGTGTGACTTAACGCACAGTACACAAATTTATCTTACCTTCGGTAATTGAAAGTTGTGTACTGTGCTGTCACACCAGATTCTTTTTTGTCGAGATATATTTAGTTGCTTTTAGCACTTGACCACACGTTTTATAGATGGCGCTGAGCTACGAATGCTTCAGTAAATTCAGTAAAGTGTAATTCAAAAAAATATTTTACTGATATACTTTTTAAAGAAAATCTAAAAGATAGTTGATTTATGAATTTTATTCAAAATCGTAAGAGCCAAATTTGAGAAAATCGGGGAAAAAAAAAAACTGAAAAACTACATCAGTAAAGTACTAGTACTTTTTGGCCGATTTTGTTCACAAGCTCTGTGTCATATCCCAGGGGGGGGGGGGGGGGGGGGTACCTAACTTAAATGTAAAATTTCAATCTCTTAGCTCTTTTCGTTCTTGAAATATTTTGTTCAATCTCGATATCGAATTGTTGACATAATCGCAATATTTTCTCACTATATATTACATAAATAGGTAAGAAAAAGTAAAAAATTAAAAACTCACTTTTCATAAGCCAAATAGATTTATTTTTATATTTTGAATATTTTCACGCCTAGTATTTTCTCTATTTTTGCAGGTAATAATTGTTCATTAGATGCACCATTTAGAGATTAAAGTGAGAGGAAATTAATATGGCGGCAAATGGATCAACTGAATAATACCAAGAATTATCATCATCATCTCTCTATTCTGTCAATGTGATTGTTTCTCATTAGGTGATTTGCCCTTTAGAGTCATCCGTTTCAAAGAAGAGACGTGCTAATTGCTTTTAAAACGGTCACGTGCGGGGAAAAATTATAGTATAACATATAAATCTTATTAAGGAGAATAAGAGACAGTTCATTGAACTGAGATGTGCAAATATTAAATAATAAAAATATTTTAATTGTTAAAATATTAAGCACTTCAATAAGGTATTGAATACTCCAACAAATTATAGTATATTTAGGAAAAAGGGCGGATACAAGGGGGGGTATAGGGGTGTAGGTCTTTTTCGGCATCGAGGGCCATTTAGACCTTGTCCCTATGATTGGTATCCAGTCAATTGAAATAAATTTTGACTCCTGGGGCGGAATGCGAACCCATTGAAACCTTTGGTTTCAGAAGCTAATACTCTACCTATGAGCCATAGGTTAAAGGCCAAAATTCTTATTATAAAATAATTTTAAAAATAAAATTTTCCTTCAAAATTGTCTATCTTGTTTTTTTTTTTTTTTTTTTTTTTATACAAAATAAAATTCCTGTTTTTTTAAGAGGGAATTTGTAAATAAAGAATTTTTGTTTGCTCGTTATCCCCATTTAATGATTGAATGATGGTTTGGGCAAAGAAGCAGAGCCAAAAGAAAAAGAGGGGGTTAGGTAGTAGGTATTTGAACCCAGTGCACATGTCTGCCAGCAACTTGTCATTCATTCCTGTCGAGTGCTCGTTGGAATCGCAAGGAGATTAATCATTTTTATTGGCCATCACCGGATTCTTCAGCTACGCATTCGTATATTGAATATATTAGGCAAATGCTTGTTGGATAATCCATCATCACGACGGTGAACACTGGGAATAAAAATAGCTCAACGAACTATCAAAATTAGATAAATGTTTTATTGAAGCGTATAGTACAATGGTGAGAAATTGTAAAACAAATTTTTTTTTTCTCTTTTCATATTTATTCTAATTGTCCTCAGGCTTGGTGTAGGGGTTAGCTTGCTAATCTTCTACCGATAATCGCGGGTTCGGATCCCAGGCAGTCCGATGATTTTATTTAAGCCATTTGGATGCCAAATGAATAAGAATCCAAATCTGGTGTGACTGGTCGCACAGGACAACTTTCTCTTACCTTTGGTAATATATTGACATATAAGGGTATATATATTCGCTCAGGGGCCCACATCTTGTGGGTACGTGGATGGCGACCACGAGCTGCCCGAGCTGGGACAGACAGTCTTTCTGTTCTTTGTATGTCTGTCTCTTCCTTCCTCTTTTTAACAAGCGTCAGACCTTGTGAGGGGCCGGCCTGTTCTTCTCGGTCGCAAAAAGCCATGATAGGGCTGGAAGGAAATAGTGAGGTCCGCCGACCCCGCATAGGAGAATAAGGCGAGGACAGAAGAAGAAGAAGAAGATACGGGTGGCTTATTTTGTTCAAAAGCTTCGTGTCACGTCCCAGGCGGGTATAATATAAAATTTCAACCTCCTAGCTCTTTTCGTTCTTGAGATATTTTGTTCAAAGACACATAGACAGTGAAAACCACTTTTTTGGATTCAGGGGACCTCAAACGTGTATACCCATCAAAATCTCGATATCGAATTTTTGACATGAATCCTATACTTTCTATATATATATATATTTAGGTAAGAGAAAGTGAAAATGAAATCAAGAAGTTTTTTTTTGTTACTTAAAATTTTTTTTTTAAGTATTTTAAGTTTCAATTTCATTTTAAACCTTTTTTTTCAATGAAGAAACAAAAAAGTAAACTCCAAAAAAGAAATTTTATCCCTAAATTATGTTTCTCTGTGAATAATTTGATGAAAGAATTTAAATTGTTTATAAGATCATTTGGGGCGGGCAGCTTGATAAATTCCTATACACATATATAATAAGAGAGAGGAAATTATATAAGCTGTTCAAAATAAATTTTAATAGATTTGCACATAAACCTTAAATTACTCGTATGTACTTTCAAAATGATGGGCCTTTAAATATTCCAAATATTTCTAATTTGCAAATTTAATTTACAATGAGATTTACCTGTTTGCTGAACTAAAAGCACAAATTTAGTAAAAGCTCTTGAATGTAAGCGAGAAAATTAAAAGGTAAATAAAATCAGATTTATATATCAGGACGATAAAAAGAATTAATTTCCCTACCTTTACAAGAAATCAAAATACTGCAAACTCTTTAAATTATAACAAATTTCTAAAAATCTATGTAGATTTATTATTTTCACTAATTATACTAAAATTTCTTTAAAAAAAAAAAAAAAATTTACTCGAGATTTTAGAAACGAGAATTCGGAGTTTTTTTTAGCCCAAAAACTAGTGGCTGAAATGGAAATAAATAAAAAGTATAATAATTTTTTGGCCTAAAAATCAAACTTCTTTTGTGAATGTTTCGTTTTATTATACTCTGGTTGCTTGAGCCAAAAAAAAAAATTTCAAATTTATGGAAAGTGAATAATTAATTTTTTCTTTTTATTTTAAAAGTTATCGTTGTGAAGATTTAAGACATCATTTTCTTGGAAATGGCGATCCACGTCGGTCGGTCCCAAGGAGACAAAATAGAGTCTCATTAGCGACCAGCAATGGAGATAAAGGTCTCCTGGCATGGGAAATGCCAGGCCGAGACTAATCGAGCCTCACTATTTTTATAAATCCCTTATCGCTCCACCATCCCCCACCATACACCTCTACCATAGAAAAAAAGGGAGGAGGAGGAGGGGACATAAATTGCAAGCCATGTCGATAATCTAAATTGTTTGTTCTCGAGACAATAAGTGTCGTGCTACTACTCCTTCTTTATTCTCCCTACTACATCACAGACAGATACACCATCGAATATTTCAATAAAAAAATTTAAACTTTATACCAAGCTTGAGGTAATCTTTTAATTTTTTTATTTGATAATTATTTGATTTTAATTTTAAACTCTAAAGATAATTTACTTTTGTCATCATTGCTAGGTAATTATTAATCTCTTATTTGATTTTAAAGATGATTTATTAGCAGAAGAGATTTGAAAAAGTTTTATTTGTACTAATTATCGAGAGTCGACTGTATTTTCAAAATTTTGTATTTCTTTTGAAATGTAATTATTATTATTATGTAATTTATTGGTGCCTCTACAAATTTTATATACAACATATGTAATTTTGTAATTTATATTTTTTTATTTTGTAACAAAATAGGTATGACCTAGGTGTCAAACTGAAATAAAAAATAAAAAAAATTTCAAATTTTACGAAATTGAAAATAATAAATTTCAAAATATTTACATACTAATTTGTACCATCGATGGATGGATATGAAAACAATATAAATTTTCATTTTTCAAGGACATATAGGAAACTGAATAAGAAACGGTATATTAATATGTATGAATGAAAAACACTTGTTTCTTTCTTTATGAGAGGAATAGAATGAACAAATCAAACATGAGGACCGGATGATCGTAGATAAATTTATATTAGACGATCATAAAGAATTCTAATATTATACCTACAATATTAACTAGTCGGAAAATTTCAGATCAATGTTACTAAGATATCTAATGAAGAAGAACAGAGAGAGGGTTTATTTAAAAATAATATTCATAATTTTTCATCAAAAACAACTAATTTTTCTTTTTCGAGTTTCTCAAATTAGAACTACATTTGGGAGAAAGGAAAAGGCACTCAATAGGATTTCGTAGGTAAGGGTCTAATTCGAGCCAACGCTGTGGTTAGTTAAGCGCAAGGACATTAGTTGACCATCTATCCAATAGCGGGGGGGGGGGGGGGCTAATATTAGTCAAGGCTTGGAGTAGAAATGCATGTTGGGACAGAGCTTTAGAGAATAGGCTTTAAAGGCCAGTTAAGGGAGGGGGCGAGGGATTTACTATTTGAAACCATTAAATAATTTATGTTGTATATTTAATGTAGATATTCCATTTCACCTAGGGGATATTTAAATCTCTCTAATAAATATTAGGGAATTAATTATTTTCATAGAGTTACAATTTTTCTTTTGTGAGATAAGCTCATATGATTTAAAAAACTTGATGTTCTAATCCTTTGGTAGGTTTCGCTTTTTTATTTGTGGAGAAAGCCTTAAATTAAGGAATAAAATCAATCAAGACCTACAAAGCCTACAATTAGTTTTTATCTAGGTCATTATCATAATTGACATAGCATTTATGTAGGTCTTTGGGAAAAAAATTTATGAAAGCTGGTTATTAACATTTTAACTATAATATTGAATATGAGCTGAATAAATTGCTCGGTAGCTACTACATAGGTTATTTTATCGATCTTATTTGCCTTCGTGTCTCTCTAATGATAATATACTAATATAGTAATTTTCAATTTTATTTTTTATAATGACGGTAATTTCAAAAATAATAGAAAGGAATAATTTCTTCAATAAAGATAAATTATAAGGGAATAAATAAAAAAATATTTGAAAACTTCTTTAGTCGAAGGTGAAATTTCAAACAAAAATGAAGCCTGAAATATTTCTCATCTGGCTTTTAATTTTTGTTGTATCTGGCAATATCAAGGAAATTTTAAAGAAACAAAAAAATTTTGATCCAATTTTAAAACGTTTGGAAAAACATTTTAACCCTTTATATGATTATGTGCTTATTGGGCCTAAGCAAGATTATTCAAAGAACGAACTAGCCAGAGAGCTTAATTTCAAGGGAAGTGTACTATATACTTTTGAAAAATATAATGGTATATTTCTATATTTGCTTGCTTATTCAAAAAAATGTAATATGATTTTTCTGGATATTGGAGATATATTAAAAATACTTGAAGAAATTCCTTTATATTGTAATGTTGTTTGTTATCTGGATCTAACTAATCAAAAAGATTGTATTGAAAGCAAATTGTTCGTTTATCAGATGATGGATTATCTTCCAAATCATTTATTTTGGAAATGGTTTCGCTTTATATTTGTTGTCGATACTCCAGATGACTGTAAAATTCAAACTGAATTCTGGGTAAAAGAACCGTGGAAAAATGGATCTGCAATTAAACTACACGATGTTAAGTTTGCTTACTTCAACCAACAGCCAGATATGCATAAAACAGGCTTAAAATTTTATCACACCCTAAGTAGCTTCGTGGGATTTCCTGAAGGCAAATTAATGAAAAGGAATATGGAATTTGAAACATTTTTTATCGATCGATGGAATTTTACAAGAACTCTACAAGTAGAAGAATTAGAATTGATTTTTCCAAATGAACCTTTTCTATTTGTTCTTAGTAAGCCTTATCACATTATATCCTTATGTGTTGTGGTTCGAAAAGAAAATTATTCACCTTGGCAAGCACTAAATTACATTTTTGAAGTCAAGACATGGATGTGCTTATTAGTCATGTGGATTATTTGTGCAGTTATCTGGTATTTCATTAACAAATCTTCATTTTTCTCGAGCTTAATTAATATTTTAGGTATATTTGTAAGTCATGGATCAGGATGGATTTTTAAAATAGATAAAATTATATCAAGAATTTTCATAGGTCTTATTCTTTTAGTTTCAATTATTTTAACAAACTTGTTTCTATCTCTGCTTTTTACCAATCTACAATCACCTGGGCATTATCAACTAATTAATAAATTAGATACTATCAAGGATCATAATTATACAATTTTGTGTGAATTTACATACTTTTGTATGGATTTATTTAAAAAAAATAGAAATGAAAAAGATGGCGACAATATAATGATGGAAATTGGAAAACACTGGGACATTCCATTAACAAAAAATAAAACTTTAAAAATTTTTTTGCCGAATATTTCATTAGAACAAATTTATTCTAAACCTAAAATTGCTTACATCACGAGATGTGACGTTGCTAAAAAATCAATTAAAGAAATACCAAAATATAACAAAAATCTTCATGTTTTGAACGAAATTATTGGAACTTATCCCCTAAGCTACTATGGATCAAATTTTTTATTTCCATTCCAAGATAAATTACTCTTTACCATTCAAATATTTTATGAAAATGGAATATTTTCCTGGTTAGATTCTCTTGATCAATGGGAGGAAATTATGAATATTTTATTCAAAAGTCAAAAAATTGATAATCTAAGAATATTTTCGATGGAAGACCTTAAAATTGCATTTATTATTTTTCTTTCTGGAATTGTTATTTCTTATTTTGTTTTTATTATAGAAATGATAATGGCAAATTTAATGTTTTAAGAGAGATTGAACTAGGGGTTCAAACGCTGTAGTCACAGATTGAACTGAAACTGCGCAGAGTATTTAGAGGGTCGTTGGAGCAATATTATCCAAAGTAATAAAGTGCAAATATTAATATTAAAAATAAGCGAGAAAATCACATTAATAATTCCTTTGATATGTGGTTCCAGATGTATCAATTTATGTTGCCGTGCTGTTTGTATAGAAAAATGAAATAAACCATAAGAAAATAAATGACAATAGTTTAATGTTATTTTGACTCACTTGTATTAACAATTGTAAGCAGTGGCGTCATTTGGGGGGGGGGGCAGGAGGGTATTCAAAATACATCTACGAGTATAGAAACTGTACAAAATTAAACAATTAATTAAATTAAATATCTTTTGGCTAAATTTGAGTACCCGTTTGTAAGGAAATTTTAAGAAAAAAAATTGTTTGCCCCTCCCCCCCCAAGAAAAGTTGAAATGACGCCACTGATTGTAAGATATAATTTATAACAAAAATATTAATCACGAAAGTGTTTATTAAAGCTTTTGTGGTTTGTATTATTATTATTATGGGGAATTTTTAATTATAGACCACATTTTTGATATTAATTATTTATTAAAAATATAAAAACTGTACAACGTTTTGACTGCTTATTCTGCAGCCGTTATCAAGTACTGTGCACTTGCTCCGACTCAAGTTAACTAACCATTCCGACCATTACGTGCATTTTATATACAATGACGTCAGCGCCGTCTACAGTCATTCCCGATGAAGTTAGATACAAATTTTCGCTCCATTTTACACTCATTCCCATGAAGTTAGACACAATCATCAAAGCAAGTGTTTACATAAAAGGCTGATGTTACAATAAGTTTTTTGAATTTGATTTTTTAACATAGATGGTACAACATATTATTATTGAATTATTCCAAAATACATACATATATAATTCAATAATCAGAACGTATGTTGTACAATATTTATATTTTTAATAAATAATTAATAGAAAATATGGTCTATAATTAAAAAATTCCCATAATAACAAAAATATTAAATTAAAAAAAAAATTAAATTAAAACAATTATTTTAGGGCTCCCTGGCCCAAGCCATCGGTATCATTGCTAACTTTCGCCAAAGGAATAAGTCTAAAACGATCTCACACAATGAATTCATTTGAAACGGCTTCTCATGCTGGTGTCACATGAAGAACTTTGTTAATTATTAAAAAAAAAGTAAAATGAAGAGAAGAATTAAATTATCTAGATCCGAATTAAGGGAGATGAGTTTAGAGGGTCTCGAAAAGAATTCCAGCTTTACGGAAACACAAAGGCTGTCCCTAGAGAATTTGATGGGGAGTGAAAAATCGTTTTTGGTCATCCATTTGTTGTAAACGCATAAACAAAACACCATGTAGATTTTGACATGGGTCAATACAATGGTCATATCTCTCTCTTCCTCTTTGATTTCCCCAGCGGATAATATTATTCACCGATTCCAATTTTCATAACTCACTGAAAGTTACTAGTCGTAGGGTTTTTTTTCGCGTAACAATTTCTCGCTTTACGCCACATTTATTTTTCTATCTGTTTGCTATAAATATTTGTAACGCGATTTCTTGTCTCTCTCTTTCATTGAATCGGGGGTTGAATTATACTCTTGCCCCATCCCAACCCCCCTTATCTCCCCACCTCCACAACTACACACAGAGTCTGGGCCCCAAGTTGGGTAACGTATGGCTTAGTGTTTCCAAAAAAGAAACTCTAGCTTTAACCGTGTGATTTTAGGTAGACATTTATCACGAACTCTAAATTATTCTAGGGTCAATAAAAAAAAAAAACTCTAAATGAATTTAAAGTTTAGTTTAACAAAAAATTTTGAAATCATATCGCCTTCGGAGAGTTCTGCGCCTAACCAGAGGGGCTTTTTATTATTAATTGTTTTTAATAAAAGTCGGCTAATTACTTTCATAATGCAAATTTTATGAATTATCTTTGTGATAAAAATAATGCGGATAATTGATAAAAAAATTTTTAATTGAATTCTTAATTATTATTGATTCTAAGTACATAATATTTCCATTCAAGCTTTTTTTTTGCACTTGATCTTGTACTTGTTGTTTTTCTCACTTCTATTAATTAAGAGAAAATTCCATCGTAGCACTTAGAAAGATGACACATCTTATAAATTAGTAATGGAAAAAATATCGCTATTTTTATTTTTATTTTTTACCTTTTTTGGCACTGGAATTTATAATTATTTGGACCTATTTATTAATAAATATAAACACGGTATATCTCTGAATTTCAATTATGATCTTTTTTTTTTAATAATAAATTAAGAAATTACCATTTAATTCATGCTAGGAAAAATTGTCGGCATTTCACTAAAATAAAAATTTCTAAAATTTAATTCCTTATAAATGAGATTAAATAAATTTAATGAGCTATTAAAATGAAACCAAGGACGAAGAAAAATAATGAAAGAGTAAAAATATAAGAAGGTACAGACAGTAGCAAGCAAACAAACTAGCAAGCTACTGGAAACGTATTTAAAGATCTAAAGGTCAAAGCATTGGAGAGAAATAGAGTCGATGGGGGGAGGGGGAGGGCAAATTTATGTCTTGAGGTCAAATGATTCAATGATAATCATTTGAACGGTGAGTGTCAAGGCTGAGTAGCTAACTATGCTGATTCTTTTTAAAGAAATTTAAATTAAACTTTAATGTTTATATTTGTTCAAATATAATAATTAAATTTAAGGGTCAATGATTTGTTAAATTATATTGGATAATAAATAAATAGACGGATAAGCAAATCGAAAAATAATAAATATATTTTTCCTTTAACTAGTAAAGCCCAAAAATCAAAAAAGGAAATTATCTTTGGCCGGGCTATAAAATTTCGAACATTATTGTCCCTCTATGGTCCGCGGGCTTGGGGTAGGGGGTTAGCGTGCTTGTATACCAAGAGTCGCGGGTCGGATCCCAGGCAGTCCGATGATTTCATTTAAGCTATTTGGATACCAAAAGGCTTAAATAAGAATGCTTGGACCCCAAATATATATATTATTAATCTAACGGTTATCGCCAGTCGTATATGGCCTAAGTTGCCGAAAAGACTGGGTAAATGTGTGTGTGAGTTTATTTTCAAAATTTCAACCTTCTAGCTCAATTTCTTCATGCTTTAAATTGAACACCTGAATAATAATTTCCACCTAATTAAAAGAAGATACTGTATTTTAGGTGGCTAGTTTTTCTTAAACCCACTGTACATTATCTTAACAAAACCCCATCAGATAAATAATTACCACCACTTAAAATTATATAATCGGAATGATAGCTTTCTAAGAATTTTCCTTGTGATTCTTGTTCTTAATGAAATATTAGAACTCTCAATTTTCATTCAATGAATAATCAACCAGACGAGTCTTAAAAGGTAATTGACAAAATATAGGTCTACGATATCGATAAATTTTTTTGTCCTTGGGGATATTTTAATATCCCTTAGGTAGATATAAATTATTCCAACAAGTATTTCTTATGGCGAGTCATGTCGATTGTGTCTGGATGCTGGATGCTGGAGGCTAATTAACACGGCCAAAGGTGTCACTCTCTCTCTCTCTCTCTCTCTCTCTGTACCTCCCAGGGAGTATGTCTGTCTGTCTGTCGGTATATCGCAGCTTGGCCATCGGCCAGCAATCGCATTTTGTTAAAAAAATCAATTTAATTAACATTAGAACGCTTTTGAATTCAATGATCTTTTTCAAATTGACAAATCTAAATTATTTTCAACAACATCAGCAACAACAACAAGAGCCATTTATACATATTAGCTAAAGAGAGAGAGAGAGAGAGAGTCATTGGCAATTATTTAATCAAATCATGAATATGGAATTAGAATTCTATTTTAAAATATTACTAATTTAATGGCTTTTTAAATAATTTGAGGTTGAATTAAAATAAACTAATGATTTTTTTAATTTCCATTTATTATACTATAAATAAATAAATAAATCAAAAGTGGGTTTATTTATTTTTGATAAGAAAAAGGTGAGGTATAAAAATTAGCGGAAAAGATTAATGCGTTCTCTAAAATAAAAATAGGATGAACTTTCGGATTTAAAAAAGAAAGAGTTGAGAAAAATTCTTTAGGATTTCTGAGTGCGTTTTCACTTTATTTTGGTTATATGGATTATCGGTCAAAAATAGGAGTGAATGAAGAAAGTATTTATTTATTTATAATAATTTTATTTATAATTTGTTGCCGTTTATTTTATAAATCAAAGACAAGAAAAAGAAGATGAAAAAATTCCATTAAAAAAAAAAAGAGAATCAATTTTAATCAAGGCAGGTTTCTTTTGTCTGCGCTTGGTGAATACAAAACAACATTCTAATTTAATTAAATGCATATTTATAATAATAATACTTTGTGATTTTCCTTTAAACAAAACATAAATTAGAAAAGCTCGGGAACGAACATATCAGAATTAAATTAATAGAAAACAAAAACATGAGAGCCGATAAAAAGATACTTTACAAACATGATCAAATATTTATTTAATAAAGTCCTATTATGAATCGGAAGAGGAAAAAATTCTATTTTTACCAATAGTATTAATTTAATCAAAACCAAATTTTTTGTGTGGTTATGCAAAGCTAATTTTAATAATATAAATAAATAATCAGTCAGTAAATTAAACTAACCGTTATGATAATAAATGAAATTAAATAGAAAAGGAGAAGACTAAAAATCTGGTGTGGCTGGTCGCACAGCACACAACTTTCTTCGGTAAGATAAAGTTGCGTACTGTGCTTGTCACACCAGATTTTTTGTGTCCAGATATATAGGTCAAACATTAATTTGCCAATATCTCAAAACTAATGTATTGTGGCTTATGACTATCTTCCACTAAGCCTTTCAAAAATAAATGAATGAATCTAATATCCCATGAAATTCAACAATCGAAAACAAATTTTTTTTTTAGATAATGCAAATTCATTAAAGTCAGGAACTTTATACTTTCGTTTGTTACTTTATCCTTTATTTTCTTTTTATTTACTTTTTAATTAATCCTAATTAATAACTCAACGCGTCCGGTATTAAAGCCTTTTTTTTCCTTTTTCCTCTCTTTCTTGCGTTCTCGCTTGATTAATTAATGAATTTTTATTTATCATCATATCGAAGATCATAAAGAAAATAAATTGCTCATGATTTACAATGTGCCTTATTAAATTTAATTATATTTTGAAAATGAACTTACTTTTATTAACCCTTTTTTCTTTTTTTTTTTATTTAATTAAAGAGTGAAAATCTCAAATGCCATTACCTGTCTCTCTTTCAGGGGGGAATAAAAATAAAAAAAAAACTTCTTTTACACGGATTGTAATTTAATTAAAACGAAAATATATATTTTTTGTATTCAAGTGTTTATTATTATCCTTCGAGGTTCGATCTTGGACACAGTTTAATTTACGATCTCACTCTCTCTCTCTCTCTCTCTCTCAGTTAATTTAGAATATAAAAGGGGATCGTCGGGATTTCATTTTCGGAATGTTGGTATTAGAAGAAGAAAAAAAAATGAAAATAAATTAGGAAAATCGCTTAATTAAATTTGATAAAATGATTAATTAATTATATGTCACTTATAAAAAGGAGTTAGCTAAACATTTCTAATTTCTCAGATGGCCAAGGTAAACTAAACAATTTGATCCAATCGATTCATTAGTAGTCTCGACGAAAAAATTGGAAATTCCAATTGCAATGTCTGTCTTTAACAAGAAAGAGATAGAGAGAGAGAGAGAGAGGGGGGGGGGGGCGTTCTTTCGTGATCAGCACTCACAAAATAATAATAATAAAAAAAAGAACTACTTACAAAAATTTTTTTCTACTAATATTACTATTAAAAATAATTTAAAATTGAGTTTAAACCATAGCCTATATATTAATAGTATTTAGAGTAAACAGGTGGAGCTGAGATGTAAAACTATCCTTATCCACCAAGCAATTTTTTTACTTTTTTTTTCTTGTTTTGGCTTTTCCTTTTTGGTAAATCGAAAACTATATAGTCGCAAAAATATTTTTTCGGGCTGTTCATGTTATTTACACCCCAGAGAAATGACATTTTAAATTTTATAAAATTCGAGTGACAAATTTCACGAGGAGGGGGTAAGGTCGATATAACTTTCTGAGGTGTGAAATATTATTTTTTAATTATTTACACCCTAGGGAAGCGACATTTTAAATTTTATTAAAATCGAGTGTAAAATAAAAAATAATTGAAAAAATGGTATCCCAGATCTCAGAAAGTTTTATTGGCTCGCCAAGGGGGGACGTCCCCCCTAAAATTATTTATCTTTCACTCGATTTTAATAAAATTTAAAATGACGCTTCTCTAGTGTGTAAATAACCGAAAAATGGTATTCCAGACCTCACAAAGTTTTGTTGGCCCCGCCAGGGCAATCCTACCATCGCTTGTAGTTATTAAATATGACGATGTAAATTTGAACGACCAAGTTATAAATTTTATAAACTACCCCCTCTCCTCTTCTTTTTCTAAGTCAATGAAAAATTAATTGAAACGTTACTTCTTATCTATGGTCTTGATTTAATAAAAAAAAAAAAAAAAAGGAAGGGTGAATAATTATCTAAACGATTCTAAATGATCTCCACTGATACTAAATTGGGCCATTAAATCAGACTAGAGAATAAATAAGTACAAGAGCGAGATTGAAATTGGAGACCATTGGAGGCAATTAAAGACACGACTTTGGGTGTCAAGACACCCATTGAAGGGCATAAAAAGAGAAAGAAAAGAAATAAAGGTAAAAAGCATAATAAATTTTGGAACAAGTTACAGTACATTAACATCATTAATTATTCTTTGAGGAAAATATAATGTATTAATAAGATACGGTATTGATTTTTTTTTTACACTCAACAGCCAAAAGAAAACGGATAAACTTTTTGTAAAATTAATACTTGAATACCTATCAAGAATATCTCTGCGACTGTTTTATATACCTTCTTTCTCACCTCTCCCCTTTTCTACTCCTCCTTGTCTCCTCTGTTGGCCCACTTTTTACTTTCTCTTCCTCTATATGTATTAATATATATAGAGAGAAAGTATTGGATTCATGTCAAAAATTCGATGTTGAGATTTTGATGGATCTTCACGTTTTGAGGTCCCCTGATTCCAGAAAGGTGGTTTTCGCGATTTGGTCTGTCTGTGGGTGTGTGGGTGGGTGGGTGGGTGTGTGGGTGTGTGTCAAATTTTAAGCATGAAGGAATTGAGCTATGAGACTGAAATTTTATATTTAAGTTAAACACCCCCGGGACCGGAAAAATAAGCTTTAATCAAAATCGGCCAAAGAGTACTAGTACTTTACTGATGTACTTTTTCAGTTTTTTCGATTTTCTCAAAATTCGCTCTAACGATTTTGATTAAAATTCAAAAATCAATTATTTTTTAGATGCTCTTTCAAATGTATATTCTCGTTTTGCCCTCAAAATTGTTTGAAGCACTTTACTCTTGTGCTTCATAGGAAAGATAGGAGAAATGGTTGCCCTGGTAACAAAATATAAATATTTTCCCATACTTATAAATTTTACATCTGAATTCAAATATTCCTTACTGCCGGGAACTAAATACATGTCGACACAAAAAATCTGGTGTGACAAGCACAGTACACAACTTTCGATTACCGAAGGTAAGAGAAAGTTGTGTGTGTGCATCACACCAGATTTTTTAAACAAAAACATTCACACTTTTTTTTCTCTTTCACACTCGCATTCACACAGTCTTTTCGGCAACTTAGGCGATTTAAGACTTTGACGATAACAAATTGGACAAAAAGTGACAGGTAGTATGATAGTATTGCTTTTATTTAATTATATTAATTTGGACTGCATCCACCATTTTATCAAATTTCTATTTAAGTCATTTGGTATCCAAATGCCTTAAATAAAATCATCGGACTGCCTGGGGTCCGAACCCGCGACGTTCGGTATAGAAGGTAGACACGCTACCAACTACTCCAAGCCCAGTGGGCTTCTCATACTTATAAATGTAAGTTTATTTTCTGCCCCGGGCTTGGCGTAGTTGGTAGCGCGCCTACCTTGTATACCAACCTTGTTTACAAGATATTTGTTAGACAAATGCAAAATAACAGACTACTGATAGGCAACCATCTGCTAAGCCACCTACCTCAAAATTGAGTTACATCACTTTATCATCATACACATCATAATCAATGATTACGCAATTTATTTTACCGACCAATTTTAAATTGTACAAAACATGGGAATTTTTTAAGAAATTTACTGGCAGGAGGTGGCAGACAGGAAGGACTGTCTCTAAATCCATGAAATTATGAAATTCCCAAAGATTTGCGACGTTTCGGTTTAAATTTATTATACTATCATTATATTTATAATAATAATTTTAAATAGCTATTAACAAGTCTGAACAAGTCTCAACCAACGTGAATAAATATATTTATATACATTTACATATGACAACTTCTGATTGCCTGATGATGGTCGAATAATTTTGGACCAAAACGTTGCGAATCTTTGGGTATTTTATTGATTTAGAGACACTCCTTCCTGGAAATTATTTGATATATTTTTTTTTTTAATGGACTTACACCACTTTCAAAATAAAAGGTCCATATTGTTAAAAACTTTAATGTCACATGCAATCTGTGTTCCTAATAAAAAATATAAAATTTGACGCTGAAGTTTTTAGCTTTTGAGAAAATTCATCATTCACACCAGCAAATGTGTATTTCTGTTGAAATCTCAGAGCGAGAAACTCCAAAAAAAAAATTTGAACAAAATTATTATAAATATTAAGCTTGTTAAACATGTGTAAATCTATTCATTGATTAGACATCTTAAGTGGTAACCACCTGTTCGTTATTTTATTTTTTTTATTTTTTTTTCATTCATTTGAGAGTCTCTTCGGATTTCTTGGCCTAAATTCACTGATTGCGTCCCTCCCATGTATCGTTTTCTTAAACTTATTTAACGCTCCGTTGAGTCCTTCTTTTCTTATATAAAAACTAAACCCTCTCCCCCCACTCCTTCATTCTCACTCTCGTGTCTTTGGACTTTTTTATAATGAGTTTCCAGGCCTCGTCGATGTCGTTTTAAAAAGCAACAGAAATAATGAATGACTTTACTCTTATTCTTCATTCGCCCTTGAATTACTCCCTAAAAATATTTTATTTTTTTAAAACCATTACTAATTTGAAAATTGTTTTCAATATGAATAAGTATTATATATTATTTTTTTTTTATATATATATAAAAATATTATATAAGTCACGTAATAAGTTTTTTAAACGTGTTGGATTTTAATAAATCATGATTCATCTAAATTTTTTTTTTATTTATTGAAGTCTTTTTATTTATTTATTTTTTTCTTAATCTTATTAGTTTTACCTTAGATTTTTAAAGGAAATGTTTTTTTTTTATTAATGAGAGATTGAAATTAAATTAGTATAAAATATCAATTGAAGTGATTTTTTCCTCATTCCAAAAACTATATAAATCCAATCCAATACAAATCAATTTTTATCGCAGAGACGGGATGCGAACCCTTGACCCCTAGCACACGGGGCAGAAACTCTACCACTGAGTTCTGGCCCAAGAACCATAGGATAATTAAAAGTGTTTTTATTTTAGAGCTGAGGGCATGACTGGATAGGGTTTAATACATTTGAAATGGTCCATGTTATGAATGAAGGAACCAAGCGCCATTATGATCGAAATTGAGATAAGACCGCCATCTGGAAGGGTAAAAGATCTACCTCTTTATTTAAATCACAAGATTATTACTCTGTGCACTTTTTTTTTTTGTATAAAACAAGAAAATAAGTCATTGCCATTGGTTTTGTTTACAAGTGTGCAAATAAAATGCCCCCTTCCTTCATGCATAACATCGTCCAAATATAAAAGCCAAAAGCCTATGACCAAGTAAATGGTGAAGAAAAGAAGAAGCAAGATGGAGCTTTTCAGGCAAATTTATTTATTGCGAACCTTGTTCTTTAGACATTCCTATTCTATATTGGGATCATCTTCAGGTTTGTTATTCAATAAAAACTGTTTTTTTTTAACCCTTTTCGGCTGGAGAGGCCATTTAGGGATTATTTTTTTATTTAATATCATTTTTAAATACGAGTACTGATGGCAACCGGGGACCGTTCCACACGCTGATTGCTCGGGGTCACCAATCCCGAGCTTTCGCCGCGCTTGACATCACTTAACCGCAACGATTGTGGTGACTGTTGCTCTTCTCCGTTGCTAGGCCCCCCGGCAAAATAAAAAAAGTTAAAAGGTGCTACAGCTTCAAGGGAAAAATTTTTTACTTAATTTTTCTCTTCGACTTCTATGTACTGTCATCAAAATTTATATCTTCTTAAAATTAATTAACTAAGCAAATATTCTGTGTATATTTTCAATGAATCAACTAAAGTTGTTTCACATTGAATTACTAGTCCTATATTAGTAGAAGGAATAAGAGGCAAGAGATGGGGTTAAAAACTAATACTAATATACTTGAAGTAGTCAACCTCTCCTCTGCTCGGAAAATAAATAATTAATTTAATCTCAAGTAAAAGCGGCGCGCAGGGCGCTTTTGAAAGTTTCTGTCAAAACAGATCCGATTTGAAACGTTCTCTATTTCACGGTAAGCTTTACCCGAGAGTTGGGGGGTTTTGCTGCTAGGTGGTTTGGGTGGGTTTGGGTTTTGGGGGACGGTATTAATCGAGAGAGGATGAATGAATGTTTGATAGCAGCGCATCGTGGCGTAGACAAGATGAAATAAAACCAACGAGTTATGGGTTAAAACACCCGTTTGAAGTACTCCACCCCCCACACTTTGCGAATTGAATATTGATGCTCATCCTATTTCGGGGGGGGGGTGAGTGTAAAGGGGTGAGAGATTCCATTTTTACTTTGCTATACAAACATTTCATCAGGATGAAACATTGAAACATTGGTGGCGCGGCCCAAAAGAGGCCATACAACCGTGGTAGGGGTGGGGTGTGTTTTTATTTTTTTACAATCTTTTAAAACGAATTTACTGTAGTTTAAATTTGTCCATAATAATTGAGTTGCAAATTTTTTCTCTTTTTAAGAAAAATTTGGTTAAATGTTTTTTTTTCTCTTCTCTAAAATAAAATAAAATAATATTATATAAAATATTTAATTAAGAAAAACGGTGCAAATTTTTGAATTTCCAATATATCAAATATTATTGTGTTCACAAGCGACAGAAATTTTATGGCTATTCATGATATAAATGGATAATTTAATGTTAATTAAATTAAATTTCGTATTATTATTTTATTTTTGCTCAGGGGCCCACATCTTGTGGGTACGTGGATGGCGACCACGAGCTGCCCGAGCTGGGACAGGCAGTCCTTCAGTTCTTTAAATGTCTGTCTCTTCCTTCCTCTTTTCATCAGGCGTCAGACCGTGCGACGGGTAGGCCTGTCCTATTTCTTCCGGTCGTAAAAACGTATGATAGGGTTGAAGGGAAAGAGTGAAGTCCGCCGACCCCGCATCGCGGGACAAGGCGAGGAGAGAATATGAATATTATTATTTTATTTTTTTGCCTCCAGTTCTTTTGATTTTAGCAATTGTTGTGTTTTTTACTAATGTTACTAATGTTTGTAAACTTTTTTGTAAATAATGCCTAATTTAAATGAACCTGAAGCGGTTTAACTTTACTCGAGGAAGGACATTCTCAACGTGAAGTGGCTAGAGGTATGGGTTTACATCACATAACAATTGGACGCCTTCAAAAACGCTTGAAGCGACGAATTCATACTCCAGAAGGCGAATCAGGAAGTCAGAGAGTAACTTCTTCTAGAGATGACCGGATTATTATGCTCTCATCAATTAGAGACCACACTCAAAATAGCGAATAGCTACAAAATCAAATTTCAGAAGCTAGAAATTTAAGAATTTCTTCACGGGTAGTAAGAAGAAGACTGTACCATCTAGGAATACTCAGTTGAAGGCCATTTCGGTGCCCAGAACTCATCGAGTAGCTCGATTACATTTTGCTCAGCAACACATCAATTGGTCATTTGATGATTTGAAACGTGTTTTATTTTCTGATGAAACCTGAGTGAGTCTGAATTCATCAGATGGACGTCCCCGAATATGGAGAAGGCGGGAGGAGCGATTTGGCCAGTGTAACATTGTAGAAAGAATTCCTTTTGGAGGAGGTTCTTTAATTTAAATTAAAGTGGTGCGTTAATTTTGTCCAGGAGTGTGTATAAAATAAAGCAAAAAAGAACCAGGGGAAGGGCACTTAAATTTTTTTCTTTTAATAGATAAAATAAAAAAGTTTATCTTAAAAAATTTTTAAGAGTGAATATTAATAATAAATAATCCCCTAGTTGTCATGATTGATTCTGTTAATAAAAAATTTCATTTTTATTTTAATTCAATTCTTTATATTGGCTTTCTATATGCCTTATTCATGAAATCGATAAAATTAATAAAATCCAAGCGTAATTTTGTTGTTGATTAACTTAGGTTTTACCCGTGAGGCAAACAAGTAAGGGCCTTATTTATTCGCATTATCCGGGAGGGACTCGAGCCATGTCCGGCGCCAATTAAGGCTTGGCATTTGCATTGGCTACTTTTTATACAGGGTCCAACGATTAACAAAACTCGCACATACAGTACAAATAAATAATTAAACGCCATTCTTGTAATTTTGAGCGCTCAGACTATGATTTTTAAAAGAAAAAAATATCAAATTAATCATTTAAGTATTAGAACGAACACGCGCCTAGCAGGTCACTCTGGAAGATTGTTTAAAACATACGTAAATAATTGTATCATATAGGCCTAAATATCATATAGTATATGGATCATGTTATGCATGAAGGAACCAAGCGCCATTATGATCGAAATTGAGATAATACCGTCATCTTGTAGGAAAAAGAAGATCTACTTTTTTATTTAAATCGCAACATTATTACTCTATTCACTTTTTTGTATAAAACAAGAAAAAAAAGTCATTGCCATTGGCTTTGTTTACAATTGTGCAAATGTGCTTTTATCTTATATTTAGGTAAATGGCGCTTGGTTCCTTCTGGGATAACATAGTCTATATACAGATACTATTTTCCCTCAGTGACTTGCTCATCAGATGTTATCCCCTCCATATGGCTTCTCATGTGTTTTATAATTTTGTAAAACGCTCCGCAATCGTATATAATTTAATCATCCAAGCCATACTTAGTTTCTTCTACTTTAATAATTTAATTTTTTTTTTGTCATATGAGGCTATTTAGACTCTCCCCTTATTTTTCAAATTAATTGAATACATTTTTGTTGTTCAGGAAGGCAAGTAAACCTCTAAATGAAGCGAGATTTATACATTCTATACTAACAATGTAAGGGAAAATTTTATTTAATATTTACAGAATATCCAACAAAGTTTGTGGTTTCGAATTCCAATACATGAATTATGGTACTCTCCTGGTATCTAGAGCCAGGGACGTCATTTGAGGGGAGACAGAGAGGGCATTTGCCCCCTCAAGGTTTTGGAAGAAAATAGTAAATTCTGAGTTTAGCCCTTATATACAAGCAAACTCAGACTTTCTCTTTATAAATAAGTATAGAAGATGGTATAAATAAAAATATATAGGTATATATATGTTTATATGTATAAAAATTAAGTAGCACAGGAAGTAAAAAAATTTTTTGCCACTCTCAAGCAAAAACTGAAATGACATCACTGTCTAGAGCAGCGTTTTCCAAACTGTGAGGCGCGCCTCCCTAGGGAGGCGCGGACTAGTCTAAGGGGAGGCGCGAATATTGGCCACCAAGATCAATTTTCCAAATGATTAGTTTTATAAATAAAATAATAAAATTTAGAAGATCCTGGGACGGAGTTTTTAATTAAAATAATAAATATGAATAAATAAAAAAAATATTTTTTATATAAATTTATATTTTTTAGTAATAAAAATTTTTGTTTTTGTCTGGAGGACGTCATACGATTAAATATTTTTAAGGGAGGTGTTGTAACATTTAGTTTGGAAACCACTGGCCTAAAGTAAGACTCATTCTAGAAAATTATTAGGGTCCGACCGAAACAAGATTTTCAGCCGAAACCGAAACCGAAACTTATATTTCCTATAAAAATTTTTTTTTCATTTTACCTTTTTTTTTTTTTTTTGAATTTTTTTTCCCTCCCGTGAAAATCATTTTACCTTTTTTTAGGGAGACTAAACTAAATTTTTTTTCTCCCTCAAATCATTTGACCTTTTTTTTTTGCATGCGAGTCTCATCCCATTTTTTCAGACTCTGGTTTCGGCCGGCCGAAAGTTTCAGCTACTTTTTGGCCGAAACCGAAACTACGGCCGAAACTATAATTTTTGGCCGAAACCGTAACCGAAACCGAATATTCGGTCGGTTCCTAAAAATTATACCATGTGTAAAACCCAAATGCGGATTCAGCTCGCCGAAGGCGATAGCATTGTTAATTATTTTATTTATTATTTCAAATGGCTTAAATAAGAATGCCTGGACCCCAACATGAATATATTATTAATAACGGTTATCGTAAAAAGTCTTATATGGCCTAAGTTGCCGAAAAAATTAAAAAAAAAAAAAAGAAAAAAATTGGATTAGGGGTTGAAAAATTTAAAAAAATGTTATTTTTTTTAACTAAATCGAAGCCAAAGAAATAGAAAACATTCAAAAAATAGCGTTGATTATTATTTGATTAGGGGGTGGGGGGATTAAGGGTTGATTATTTAAGAAAGGCCTTGGAATATTCCAAATCACTTGTTGACATTCTTTTCCAGTTATAAATAAAGTTAGATTAGAGCAAAAGGTATTTTTTTACTTTTAATAAAAAGGGAATTGTTATTTTCATCTGTTTTATTCCTATAAAACAGAGAGAGACGAGTATCTCTCGTTCAGTCGAGAGCGTGGCCGGGATGCAGGCGTTGCTCTCTTTTTTGTGTTTAAAGTGAATCAAAGTGAATAATTAATATAGTGTAACCCACCCTGGCCACACCGTCAGCAAACACACCCTCTTGAGAGTCTTATTAAAGGTAATTATTATGCATTTTATCGTTGAAAAAAAAAACAATGATAGAAACAAATAATTTGACTGCGAAAAACGATTCTTTTGAATATGAAATTAAATATTTTGTATTTCACTAAGGGTAGAGGGAGAATATAAGCTGTTGAAAGAGGGAGGGGGAGTGTAGGTGTCATTGAAAAAAATTAGTTTATTTATTTATTTTTTTTAAACACTCACACTTTTTTCTCATTCACACTCAACACCCACACACACATTCACACATTCTTTTCAACTCAGGCCATTTAAGACTTTATACGATAACCGTTATTAATTAATAATATACATATTGGGGGTCCAGGCATTTCTATTTAAGCCATTTGGTATCCATTTCGGACTGCCATTTTTGACCATTATATTCTTTCTATATAGCCATATTTTTGTTAATCAAATTTCCTTAATATACTTTTACACAGGGGAGGATTAAGGGTTGAAAATTAAAATAAAATAATTTCAAAATAAAATAAAAATAAAAATAATTATTTATAAATGTAATTCAAATTATTTTGAAAGTAATTTCGCGGTGAAGGCTCGCATTTCCTTAAAGGGGGTGGGGGGAGGTATGAAGGCATTAACCAGGGGGGTTAATGCCCCATCCCCGATAATGCATAAATATATTAATGTTTTTTAATACTTTTACTAAAAAATAAGTGCATTCCGTTTGAGTTAAAATTTATAATCAATATTTAGCAAATAGTATAGTAGGATAGAAACATTTTAATGTAATTCTAAAATTTCTTATTACTGGGGCGGAATTAATTTTTGAAGATTTCGAAACTCTCATAAACAAATAATAATAACACTGGGTAACTTAGGAACCTATCGAATCCCTTGCAGAATTTTGTAGGGATTTTTTTCATTAGGTAGAAAAGTAAGATATGATTAGTCCACTTATTGTTAGAATTTTACTGGGGTGAGTTACCGCATCTTTTTGTATATAGAACTAATCTCAATTAGAATTTGAATTTTTACTTTCTCTTACCTATATGTAAAAGTTAATATAGATATATATAGAGAGAAAGTATTGGATTCATGTTAAAAATTCGATGTCGAGACTTTGATGGATATACACGTTTTGAGGTCCCCTGAGTCTAAAAAAGTGGATTTCGTTGAGTCACATGCTCTGTCTGTGTGTCTGTTTGGGTTCAATTTAAAGCATGAAGGAATTGAGCTAGGAGGTTGAAATTTTATATTTAAGTTAGGCACCCCCCTAGGGCGTGAAAATAAGACTTGAGAAAAATATTTTTCTTCAGGAATGAAAGTTAGAAGAAAACGCAACCAGAATTTTTTCTTTAAAAATGTATTTTAACAGCTGACTGTGAGGCGCGCGCCTCCCTAGGGAAGCGCGGACTAGTCTAAGGGGAGGCGCGAATATTGGCCACCAGGACCAATTTTCCCAAATTATTGCTAGTTTTAATATAAATAAGAATAAATAAAAAAAATATTTTTATATAAATTTATATTTTTTAGCATTAAAAATTTTTGTTTTTGTATTATTTTATAAAATGGGAGAGAGGGGGGAGGCGTCATAAGATTAAATATTTTTAAGGGAGGCGTGGTAACATAAAGTTTGGAAACCACTGGTCTAGAACCTTTATATGGTGAAATAATTTTAATGACCGAAAATGTAAAATAAAATCTGGTACAGATGATTTTATCTTATAAAATTATTTCACTATATACCTACCATATTCTTAAGGCTCTAAATACTAGGTAGGGACTTAATTGTGGTGCTCACCGTACATAAGAAAAATGAATATGAAAATAAAGAAGAAAAATAATATAAAATTTCTGTTATTTTATAATTTAAAAATTTATTATCTCTTCTCTTTTCTCTAACAATAAGATTCCATTTCTAATAAAAATAATACGAAATTTGAGATTGATTGATTGATGATTATTAATGAGGGAAGCACGAGTCCATTTACGTCCATCGGTTTGTGGTCTCTCATCTATAATTAATGCTCACCTGGTCCATATTGCACTGCCGCACATTAATATTAGAAATTGAATACGAATTTGCAATTATACCCAATTACTAAATGAAACGTCTTATCAGCCAGGAATAAATTATTTATATGTATAGGAAATTAATTATATCATAATAAAATTAAATACGTATATATCCAAAGGACTTTTAAGACAAAGTAGAAGTTTCTCTACTCTTTTATTTTAGTCCTGGGAATTTGAATATTTATTTATTTCCTTTAGCTTATTTCTGGAATAGAACAGGTGTTCCAATGTTTCACTTTATAATTATTATTGTCGCAAAGAGTATATTTCCGATTTATGCAAATGATCAAAAGAGCAGGTGCTATTATTGATTGGGAGTAAATCCTGATTTATTAAAACAATGATGGTTATAACAATAATATTAAATTTTCTGAATCATTTCCGTCTCGCTCTTTAATTATTTCGGGTCCATAATTGAGTGGGCGTCGCGACGTCCGTTCCCAATATATATATGTATATCGATAATAATTAATTTCGAGTTCCGCTTCCCCTTTGAGAGGGTTTTTTTATTTACACAGAGAGGTCCTTTGGGGAAGCAGACGGGTCTCTTTAACAAGCCGAGGGTCGGGGAGACCCTTTCATATTATTCCTCGTTTTTATCATCGATAAGAGTGGGAGGGAGAAGATAATAGAATCGTTAACTCGATAGACGCATATTCAAATCCTTTGAAGTAGATGATGATGATCCCATTTTGTTTACACATAACGCCTTTAGAATATAGAAAAGAACAAATTGAACGATAATAGAGAGAGAAAGAATAAAACTTTTCAAATAAATCGCAAACGGATTGGTTTTGGTAAAAAATCTTATTAAAAAAAAAGTAATTTTTGTCTTGAATTAGTACACAATTTAATTTGAATTATATAATAGACCAGAACAAAAAATCATAAATCGCCCATTCCTTTCTGTAAATTGGTAAAAGGAAATCTTTAATTTGTGCATCGCTGGTTGCTTCTTTAAGGCGGAATATAAACTTTCCAGTTAAAGATGGGCATTCAAATACCGTATCTTTTATTTACTCGTTTCCCCATCCAAAAATAAGATTAAGTTCAAAATTGTTTAAATTAAAATATTAAATACAGCGATTTTTGAAAAAAATATCTGATGTGACTGGTCGCACAGCACACAACTTTTTCTTACCTTCGGTAATCGAAAGTTGTGTTCTGTGCTTGTTACACCAATTTTTTTGTGTCGAGATATGATTAGTTCGGTACATTCGAATTTCAAGATGTAAAATTTATGAGTCTGGGAAAATATTTATATTTTGTTACCATGGCAACCATTTCTCCTCTTTCGTATGAAGTACAAGAGTAAAGTGGTCTTCAGAAGATTTCATTGGCAAAATGAGAATATACATTTTAAAGAGCATCAAAAAAATAATTGATTTTTGAATTTTAATAAATATCGTTCAGAGCGAATTTTGAGAAAATCGAAAAAAAAAAAACTGAAAAACTACATCAGTGGCCGATTTTGATTAAAAGCTTATTTTTAGCTCCAGGAGTCTAAATTAAATATAAAATTCCAACCTCGAGCTCAATTCCTTCATGCTTAAAATTGAACACAGAAAGACAGACCATGTCGCGAAAACCACTTTTTTGGAGTCAGGAGACCTCAAAACGTGTGTATACACCAAAATCTCGACATCGAATTTTTGACATGAATCCAATACTTTCTCTATATATAGAGAGAGATAAGAGAAAGTAATAATGAAAATCTATAAGAAATTAATCAATTCAAAAAAAAAAAATACAAATCTGGTGTGACTGATGGCACAGCACAAATCTCTCTTTCCTTTGATGATTCAAAGTTGTGTTCTATGCTTGTCACACCAGATTTTTTTGTGTCGACATGTATTTAGTTTTCGGCAGTACATTAGAATTCAAGATGTAAAATTTATTTATACAAAAAAATATAGTGAAAATGACAGGCCCTAATAAAATAATTGAAAATAACAAATCTTCGCTATTTAATGAGAAATATTCAACTAGAAGAATATTTTAATAATTATTATTATAAAATCTAAAACTCAATGATAATAAATATTAATTTTTTTTTTTTAATCCATATGTTTTAAATTATTATTTAATATAATTCTTGCTGACCGATCAAAAATGAATTGGGGCACGTTTATGGGAGTTTAGACAAAAGGGGCAGATCGCTTCATCGGAGTCAACATTCTTCGTTCACTCGGAAAAATTGGATATCATAAGTTATTGCATATTGTTTTTTGTCCCCCATGAATTCGAGCTCAAATCAAGGAGTAAGGGGAGGGCAGATGACCTTAGACCCCCCCCATCCCTTTTCGTACTGTGATGGAGAAGTCGACATCATCATCAACATCAAATGCACGGATTGTCATCTCACTCTCTCGATCCCTATCTATTGATAAGAGGTCCTCTGGGTCATATACCGAGATATTTCGTCCAATTTTTTAAGAAGAGGTCTTCAAAATAAATAGCCCTTCTATCAATAAATAAAAATGGCACTATTATCTTTAAAAATGCCAAAAGAAATATTTTATTCATCATCTATTAATGTCTTTTTCATTTGAAAATCTTTTTTATTTATTAAATATAGAACTCATCATTTATTTTAAAGATTATGGAAAATAGGAGAAGGTCCTAAAAGAATGTTAAAACGATTATAATAGTTTATGTGGCCTACTTAAAAAAAATCTGGTGTGACTGATCGCACAGCAGATTACCGTTGATAAGACAAAGTTGTGTTCTGTGCTTGTCACACCAGTTTTTTTTGTGTCAACATATATTTAGTTTCCTACAATAAGCTCTAAATTAGATAGAATTCGAGATGTAAAATTTATTAACATGGAAAAATATTTATATTTTGTTACCCAGGCAACCATTTCTTTTATCTTTCCTATGAAGTACAAAAGTAAAGTGGGCTTCAAACAATTTTGAAGACAAAATACATTTTCAAGAGCATCTACCAATTAAAAAAAAAATAGCCACTCATTCTGTGGCCGAAACGTTACAAATAAACCACAGTTAAACCGAAAATCTAATTCTTTTACTAATTCTAACTGTGAAAGCTTCCAAAAATCGTTATAATTTTGAGAAAATCGAAAAAAACTGAAAAAGTACATCAGAAAAGTACTAGTAGGCTAGTACTCTTTTGCCGATTTTAATCAAACACTTATTTTCACGCCTCAGATGGGTACCGAACTTAAATATAAATTTCAAGCTCCCAGCTCTTCTCGTTCTTGAGATATCTTGTTCACAGACTGACACACAGACAGACATACCATGTTGCGAAAACCACTTTTTTGGATTCAGAGACCTCAAAACGAGTATATCCATCAAAATCTCGACATCGAATTTTTTGTCATGAAACCAATACTTTCTATCCATAGATATATTACATATCTAGGTAAGAGGAAGCAATTAAGCATTGTTATAGTCAATATTATTTTTATTTAGCTTACATACTTTTTACTTCCCCAATTAATTTCATTCGAGTGTTATAATTAATAAAGTATAAATATGATACCCGACCAAAATATCAGGTGACTGCAAATTTTAATCATCTCCGGAGTTTAACAAGTGTGTATCTCTATATGAATATGTAGCCAAAGTAGGGGAGTTAGTTAAAGGAGTTGACTTGAGCATCCTCCCCCCTCCCCCTTGAGTTCGTCAAAGTGTCAATTTACAAGTCGAATTCGTCATCTCTTGTTTCCAGACAGACAGACAGATAGATAGAAAGAGACCCTTTCTTTAGTACTTAACCCTCTACCTCGGCCCTTGTTTTCCCCCACCTCCCCATGATGGAATCAATAGGGGAACCCTTTCGTTTTGGGGGCAGCCAGCTGGAAAACTGCCCCCTGACACACACGCATATTTACGATGGGACATAATTTTTGCACTCTTATTATACAGAGAGCAACTTCTTTAGGGATCCTCCACATATTACGTAACGCCTTTTTTGACGATTTTCTAGTCCCCCCATGTCACAGTTAGTCACATACAAACAAACCCCTCTACAAATATTATGTCAAAACATAGAACTACCCCCCCCCCCCTCCCGGCGAATAAAATTTCTTATACAAAATTCATATCAGTTTACCTTTTTTATTTATACAAAATGTTATGTTTAAACACTCTGTTCTTTCAATCAGAGAGACTTTAAGCCTCCCCCCCCCTGGATGCCAATCAAACAGCTCCCTCTCTCCAACGTTAATAAGAGAAAGTAAAAATGAACTGTCTCTCAGAAAATAATATATTTATTTAATGATATTATAATTAGGTATTATATATTAATATAATAGAGAAATAATTATAAATTATTTTAGGAGGTTATTTATAAAAATTCCGACATCTGGAAGCTAAAGAAGACAATCGAACATTTATCTTTGTAAGGGGCGTGCCCCTATCAAACGCTTTATTTGATAAATGTTTAAATAAGCATAATGCTCAGCATTATGACGACTTATTAGTTATTATAATGAAATGCTGACCGGAACCATGGCCTCTCGGGTTTCTACTCGAACGGAGAGCAAGAGCAATGAATCAAAAACCGGAAGAAGAAAGCCACCCAGGAAAAAATTAGTTATCAAATCACATGGGGATTGATGTATTTGTATTAATATATTAAAAATATCTTTCTAACAGAGAAGTTAGAATGATTAAATAAAATTATGACCTTTAAAAAAAAAATAAACCTATCCAGTTTAGCGAGGTATATGAAATTTACTATCAACTAAAGCGTAAATTTATATTCAATAATATTTGGAACTCTCAGAGAAAGTATTGGATTCATGTCAAAAATTCGATGTCGAGATTTTGATGGATATTCACGTTTTGAGGTCCCCATTTGGATACCAAATGGCTTAAATAGAAATGCCTGGACCCCCAATAGATATTTTCATGAAATAACGGTTTTCGTCAAGTCTTATATGGCCTAAAAGACTGCCGAAAAGACTGTGTGAATGTGTGTCTGAATGTGGTGTGAATGAGAAAAAAAGTGTGAATGTTTTGAAAAAAAAAAAAATAAATAAAATAAAAAAAAATAAAAAATAAAAAAAAATATCTTCTCTTGAATTTTAATATATCGGCGGAAACCAAATATATCTCGACACAAAAAAAATCTGGTGTTACAAGCACAGTTATAGTTAAATATGATAAGTATTCTATTTTAAATCCAGATGTTTATCAATATTATTATTTGGATAAAAAATTTTAAATTAACGTGAAAAAAGATTTAATTTTAATATTTAATCATATAACTTATGTTAACGAAAAATTACAAATGAAAGAATTGGGATAAAAGATCTAATTGATTTAAGATTTAATCAAATATTTATACCAAATAAAATATTTTCTTAATGATAAAGAGAACTAAATTATTTCTATTAATTTCCATATAATAGCAATCAATGAAACTGCATTTAAGATTAGGATTTTTTATAGTAGGCTATTTTGTTCTTTTTTTTTTAGTCAATATATAAATAAATTAAAAAAAATGATTTGCATCGCTAATTTGGTATTATGTTCAAAGAGTGTTTGTGTTGTTTTAGTTGTGATTTAGGTTTGGCGATCGATTGGCTCTTTCCTATTTCCTGTCTGGAATCTAACTATGAATTAGGTGACGAATGTCCCTCAGCAAGACCAAGCCCTGTACTTATCGTACCAAGGGGTGGGTGGGGGCGGTTCAATTAAACCCAGATGTTGTCTAATTAATGAACAACAGAGCAAATTAAATTTCACCAACCCGTTTACAACTACATAATTGTGTACTCTCTTTGTAGAGATTCAAATAAGATGAAATTTTAATCCAAAATAGATTTTCTTCTGATAATTTTTTTTTTTTTTATTTTTACAGTAAACTCATTTTCTCTATACATCAATTGGAAGCATAGAAGAAAAGTGTTAGACAATTTAAATTTTTTTTTTTCTAAATCGATTCAGTGAAAAATTTTAATCACTTTACTTAACTAAAAGGGAAAATAAGCTTAACAGAAAAAAAAGGCATTACTGACGTGATGTCTGTCTCATTTCCGTCTCTCTTCTGTTTTTAATTCAAGCAAGTTTTCGTCGTTGCAAATTGTTTCTAATGTTGAAATAAAATTCTCATAAAATTTCAATTTGTGATTTTCGGAATAACAAACTTGGTCTTAAATTATAAATTAAAATTTTTTGATTATTGATATTTAAAAAAAAAATTAATCTGTTTCAATCAATTTGTGTTGATAAAAATAATTTATCCGTGTTGCTCTGCTCAAATTTTGTTTTTTAATTTGATTTAAGGTCTTTTTCGATCGAGGGCCATTTATAGGCCATTTATACCCCTTTCGGATTGGTAGCCAATCCAATTGAAATAAATTTTTGTCGCATGAGACGAGATGCGAACACTTGACCAGAAACTAATGCTCTAGCCCTGAGCCAGAGGTCAAGGGTCTGTGCTCAAATTAGAAGATATTGAATAGGCCTACAATTTGATTTGAAAATTAATTAATTTTTGCAACCCTACTTGATGATGATTTTCAATCCTAAGCTTTCTTGTAAATTGTTATGAATTAACTCTTAAATTAAGAGATATGTTAAATTTTTTTTATCTGGCCTTTGGGCCCTGCAATACAATATAATATACTTATAAAGTTGCTTAGGAAATGCTCAGGGGCCCACATCTTGTGGGTACGTGGATGGCGACCACGAGCTACCCGAGCTGGGACTTGCAGTCCTTCTGTTCTTTACATGTCTGTCCCTTCCTTCCTATATTTTCAACAGGCGTCAGACCGTGCGACGGGCCGGCCTGTTCTATTTCTTCCGGTCGCAAAAAAAACATTTTGCCGACCCCTTTTATCGCCGACCCTGCACCGCAGGAATAATAAAGGCGAAGAAAGAAGATAAAGTTGCTTAGGCAAATACGTACAATATATAACTTTATATAACGTAAATGTCTATAAAAATATACACTTTGTTTCTTCAGATCTTCAGAATAAAAAAAAACAAAAAAAAAAACATGAAAAATAACATTAAATACTCCAAGAGGTTTCGAACCCCTAAAAATTAGTTTTTTATTTTTCATTCGATTTTATTAAAATTTTAATCCTTAAAAGTTTAATTAATCTATATTTAATCCTTAGAGTTTTAATTTAATGAAAAATAACATTAAAGAAATTTCCAACCTCTATTTCCTCTCTATTTTTTTTTTAAATTAACTTTTTATTCCTTTGATTTTAATGAAATTTGAGTTAAAATTTCTTCGGGGAAAAAACGTGAAAAATGACAATAAATCCTATACGAAGTCCTAACATCTCGAAACGAGTTTGCCGGGAGGCCTGGCAAAAGAGAAGAGCAACAGTCACCAAGATTGTTGCTGTAAGGCACGACTGAATTTTGGTTGGGTGGTACCGAAAAGCAAGCGTGTAGAAAGTCCCCCGGGAGCCATCGATAAATAAAATTAAATAATATACAATCAAACCCAAATGGCCTCTGAAGCCAAAATTGAGAATTTAATAAATCAAAAAACTATAAATTTATCAAATTTTTTTTTTTAATTTCAAATTTCTATTAAAAAAATTTTCCAGAAGGCTCTCATTGATTACTATATTTTCCCTTGATTTATTATTTATTAATTCCCATGGGAAATGGGAGTGTCTTTCCTATTTCCTACCAATGTGTATACTACACATTATAATAATAATAATATTGTACCTTCCTGGATGCTCAATGGGCTAGATATGTATCATTTAATATGCTAATAAGTTTTGCCAAATGGTTGCGGTCCGACTAGCAACATCCTAGGCGGAAATAGGGACAAACACGCAACGATCAAAAAAAAACACAACAAATTAAAACAATACCCTTAAAAAAAATGTCAAAGTATTAATAATAAAATAACAGAGTGGTAATGGATATTTTATTTCTTTTTATAAATAATTCATTTGCAATGGGAGAATTCTAAAACCACCAAACGACAAATATTTTACCTTATTTTGATTATATGAATGAATTTTTTAATTCAAAAACACTATTTAATCCGTCCATCTAAATTTATACTAAATTAATAATTAACGCCATCTCTTTAAGAGAAATATATTTTATTTAAATACATTAAAATTAATTAATTGTTAATTCTTGCTAATTCGAGAGCTTATAGTAGGATCTCCTGTTACGGATGATGGTGGTGACACGAAATTTGCTAGCCCCCCTCACGGCCACAACAAGGACAGATACGTTGTGCCCGCCAAGGACGTTCTTCTCGTCGCCAAAGTTCGCGGTTCCCGAAGAAACCACGGAGACGTTCACGGGGTGGTTCTTCTAGGGCATGTAAGGTAGAATGTGAATAATTGAATTTTCTTAAAGTGATTATATGAAAATAATTTCAACTACAATTTTACTTTTAGTAGTCTATTAATAAGGGGAAGTATTATTATTGATAAAAATTTGCTCAGGGGCCCACATCTTGTGGGTACGTGGATGGCGACCACGAGCTGCCCTAGCTGGGACTGGCAGTATTTCTATTCTTTGCATGTCAGTCTCTTCCCTTCTATATTTTCAACAGGCGTCAGACCGTGCGACGGGCCGGCCCATTCTATTCCTTCACGGTCGCGAAATCCCCCATCCCCTCCGCCGACCCCGCACCGCGGAATTAAGGCGAAGAAAGAAGAAGAAGAATTATTATTGATAAAAATGTATTCTTTATACTTTTTATCTCTTTTCCGATTCAGTTCATAAGAATACCAAAAAATCTTAATGTGTGTGTGTGCGATTATATATGTATGTGTGGGTGGGGGTTTTAATTTGCTTATATCTTTGGAACTAATTATCAGAGAAGGATGAAATTTGGCGAATCTCTACTGCCAACCATATTCATCAGAAAAGCAGGAAACTGAGTGAAAAAAGCAAAGGAAATTTTTTTTTAAAGTCGAAGAACAACGGAGAAGCAAGTTTCAAATTTTTTTTTTTTTGTTATTTATCGTAAAAATAGTGAATATGTTCGTAGGGAGCGTTACTACTACGATAGTTTACTAATATTTATTATAAGTTTCCCAACTTTCCCAGCATCCCCTGGTCCAAAGCTCTTGGAAGTCAGCTCTAATATTAAGACGTCAGCAGTATGCAGTATGGCATCTGAGGCCATATAGACTTTAAACTGAAACGTTTGCTTATATTATTAACGATACAGTGATCCAGGTACTTTTATTTATACCGAGTAAACTTGGAAAAAATAAATTTTCAGATTTCCAGAGTATCTGCCTTTTTTCATTCATCATTCGTCCCCTTACATCATAAAAAAATAAATATTCTCACCGCGAGAGTTTCGCGATTTTTCTTTCTCATCTTCTTCTTCCTCTGTAACTGATATAATTTCCATCTCACTTCTACTTAAAATGACAGAAGCAGACTTGGTCGATGATCCAGATCCAGATCCTTGCCGATTATTTTTTCTTTGATCTATTCTATACGTTAATCCGCCATTATAAAGATGTTTAGTATTTTGTTCAGGTTGTTGTTCTTGTTGATCTTTCTTGACAAAAGCGCGGCTTAGATATATGATTGATTGATTGGATGCTTTTCTTTCTTACCTTTATGGCCGGAAATCAATCGTGTTGTTGTTTGTTGTTGTTGTTGTTCAAATGATATCAATCGATTGAGATCATTGAGCAAGGTTGTCATCGTTTCGTGGTTTAATCGGGTTGCATCAAAGCCAAATAGTCGGAGATGTTTATTCAATGTTTGTCGATTGAATTTTATCATTTTCCAAGATGGTGAGAATATTTATTGATTTTTTTTTCATTGGTTTGTAAATAAATCAACAAGTGTGGAGTATGGCAACATTAATACGGTAGATTTTTTTTTATACTAATATTTTTTTTAAGAGTTTTTTTTCCAAAATTTTTTATTTAAAAATTACTTCAGGTTTTTCATTATCTATCATTTTTATTTGATAAGGGCTACAAAACAGTACACTCTTATTTTTTCCCTACTCTTTAATACGAAATTATTAATAGATAAAATATACAATGATCACTCGTCCTATTTTTAGTTTTTTTAAATAATAATATCTCCCGTGGTCGAGAGGTTAGGAATGTCAATATTGATAATCTAAAAGTCAAGGAGAGTGGGTTCGAACTTCAGGTAGTCCGATGAATTTATTTAAATCATTTGGATACCAAATGATATAAATAAATATGAATCTGGACCCCAATTATATATATTTAATTAATTTAAATATCATTTAAAGTCTAAATGGCCTACGATGCCGAAAAGACTAAAGTAAATAACAATAGTCTATGTAGTAAAATAAAATTTGGTGAAATATTTCTTCAATTTTTATTTATTTCATTTTAAATAATAAAAAAGATTTAGATTCCGTGCTATAAAATTTATAGCTTCATGTAGCTGTTTTTTGCTACTTATATTTCAATTATTATAATTAATTTCCATAGTATAATATAATTCTATAACTAATATAGAATTTCTTGACTATATGATTCATTAAAAGGGAAAATTATTAAATTCATCATTTTGTATATAGAGATGAATCTCAAATTTCACCCCGATAAAAACAAATAGCGTATAATCTGCGTAAGTTAATACCAACTTGTAAAGGGGGGGGGGGGGGTGAATTGAATTTGAAGGAAAGATAGATAATAATAACCGTATATGTGAGTGTGTGTGTATGTTTGAGAGTGTGAAGTGGCTCTGTCAGTATACAGAGGGCGTTGAGGGCGTTTGGGGGGGTTAGGTGAGTAAACAGCCCCCCGGAGGGGGATGATATTGACATGTGACACCATATTGCTTTCATAAATATTAAGCTGCAAGTCTTGTTTCGTTCTCAGAAAAAAAAAGCTTTTAAGAAAAGAAGAGGTGCTGCTGTTGCTGCCAACATGCCAAAATGAAAATCCCTACACGATGACATCATCACGGGGCATTTGGATGCAATCTGACATCAATTGAGTGAATAAAAAAAAAAAGAAATAGGAAAATCAATAGGCTAAGATGTGGGCCAAATGGGAAAGTCGAACAAATTCACTTTTACAAAATAAATAAAAAAAACCTCAGTATCAGCGTCATATAGGGTTCAAACCTCGTCCTCCTCACCACTTCTCTCCAAAAAAAATAAATAAATAAAAATATATAAAGAAATATAATTTTAAAACCGTCTTAGAAATTAAAAAACATATTTTTTAATCTTTAAAAGTTTTTCATTTGGTACGAAGTAATCGTTCAATCCTAATGGAGTAATCTGGTGACTGTTCGCACAACACACAACTTTCTCTTACTTTCAATAATTTAAAGTTGCATTCTGTACTTGTTTACCAGATTTTTTGTGCCGAAAAAGATTTAAACACGCACCGAGACAGATCATTTTGAGGGACCCACTTTTTTGAAATCATGAACCCTCAAAACGAGTATTTCCATCAACATCGTCGACATTGAATTTTTGCAGTGACTGGCAGCCAAATTTTTTTCTTTAAATATTTTATTGGGCCAAAATTTGGCTGCCAGTCTCTGCTCCTACAACCTTTCCTTGATACAACTCAACAGCCACAACTACAATAATAAAAAAAAGCTATTCTACTTTTATGGAAACAATCTCTATCGGGTGACGTTCGGTCTAACAAGGCCTGCTCAACAACACTGCCTTCATTTTAAGGAATATAAAAGTGCAAAATTCCCTGCCTCCCTAACACAAAGCAATTAAGCCGATTAAAATTTATTAAAACGATAAGTTGACACATTTTATATAACTATATATATACAGTATATAGAGTGGGGTATGAGTCAGACAACGAAGCGCGACAAGTGCACGTCTCTGGTCTGTGAGTGCGGGAGGAAGGGGGTGGTATACGTTTGTGATTAATTGAAGAATTATGTAGGCAAAGGGAACTGAAGGGAGTCCCCCGGAATCAAACACCTGCAGGTGCAGAGTGAGAGGCAAGTCCCCTTCCCCATCCCCCGAGCTGACATGAGCGATGTCCATATGACAACAGGAGAGTGTTAAAAATTTAAAAAGAAACATTCATGTTCACATGATGGGGATCATTTAGAATAAAAAAAGGTCAAATCCCTTTCACCCCCCTCTTCGATGCAACCCTTTTGATGCGATTTTAATGTTTAGAAGAAAATATAGTACGATAAAATACAAGTGTTTGACTTTTTTCATTAAATTATTTATAAGCTAAGTTTTTAAAATTCGATGGATTTGAATTCAATTATTTCACACACACAATCATTTTAAAAAGAATATACTCGGGTATATATTAGTGAATCAATTTTCGATAAATTGAAAAATCCCATCAACCAGAGAAAAATATAGGCCTACTTCTCTGATTAATATAATAAAATATTTAAATTTAAATGAAAGTACTTCTTTTTTTTTATAGCTAATGAGTGGTAGACAAATATTTTCTATTTATTATTGATTTTCGAATCATAAATATAAGCTGCCGCTTACGTTACAGTAGGCCAACCAATTCAAATGGAAGTGTTTTTTTTTTAACAATCACACACACATTCACACAGTCTTTTCGGCACTTTAGGCCATTTAAGGCCAACTACACCAACGAAGTGGGGTTAAGGGGTTGGATTTTTTTGACCGATTTTTCTGTTCTGCATTGACTTTCGGGGGGGGGGGGTTATAGTTAATAATACAATATTTAAAACAAATGTAAAGTGTTTTTTAAAAGATTCGAAGCCCAAAAGATTAGGTAAAATTAATTAAAATTAATCAAAAACACCAGGTGATATGATTCGAAATCTAAAGAGAATCTAAAAAAAAAATAATTGATTTATGAATTTTAATCAAAACCGCGAGAGTTAATTGCGTGAAAATCTTTAAAAACTAAAAAAGTAGCCTACATCAGTAAAGTACTAGTACCTTTTAGCCGATTTTTTTGGAAGTCCTCGTGACGTCTACTAAATGATTATTTGGCTTAAATATAAAATATCGTGGGATTTTTCGTTTTTGAGTTATTTACTTAACACACGTTTATTAATATTTCACTTGAAATCCATTCAATTGATTGTGAAAAAAATAGAAACAAAGATAATAAGGAAGTCCTCTCTTTTAATAGAATTTCTAAGAAAACATTAAAAACGCATTTAAAACCAATAAAATCACTTTCATAGAAATTTAGGTAAATATTATGAGATTTTAACAGGAATAGGACTTCAGAGAATTTAAGATTTTTTCACAATAAATTTAGTGAATTTCAAGAGAAAAATCAAAAAATGTGGGTTAAGGGAATTACTCCAAAACAAAAAAATCCCTCGACCATGAGTTGTGATCATATTACATAGTATTTGTATTACGACACCCTGAGTTTCGAAATACGTATAAATATACGTATAAAGCCAAATAAAATTATAAAGCGATTAGATTCAGGCGAACGAAATAAATGGAAATAAATATATTGAAATAAATCCATATCTATATGTTTTTTATTAAATCTCAAAGTAGATCCCACGGTTACCAGTTTAAATGTTGCAAAAAAAGTACATCCCTGATCGCAAAGTTTTTATTCGTTAATAGAAAAAGCATTTAATATTGTAGTTTTTTTTTTTATATTTTTTTTAAATAAGCTTATTATAAAATATTGATCTTTTAATTTCGAATTAATTCTTTTAATAGATAAAGATAATTTCAGTCTATAAAAATTGAATCGAACACAACACACGACTTGATATCAATAATTAATGAAAGTCGACGTGTGTTCTAATTATTCTTTTCAATTTCCGGGCTATTCGCAATTAATCTTCAACCATTGATTTATTTATCGGCACACACCTTCCCTGACTGTCATCGCTTTATGATTTAAGCCTAAGCTTGCTTGGCTGCCTGCTGTCTGAACAGATGCCTCCAAACAAATGATCCTCAATATCAATTAGTATAAATTATCATATTTAAATGAGACGAACATCCAAATCTAAAAAAAAATTCGCTTTTGTCTCCTGTCCCTTCTCCTTTCTATTATAAAGAAAGAGAATTATTAATTAACTTGGCATTGAGATCTTATGAGTGGATAAATCGGTAAAAAAAAATTATTTATTTATTATCTGACTAGGTAGATAAAATTTACTTAAAAGCAGGTTTCACGATTCAAATAAATAATATTATGAAAAACTTTCTATAAGTTACTATTTACAAATGAGAAAACAATATTTTTCTTTAAAATACATTGAAAAAAAAAAAAAAATATGAATGTTCAATCGTTTTTTATATACTTTCGTTTAATGTACCCAATTAGTGAAATCAAATTCATATACAAGTTTATGAAATAGTATCACTTTGAAAAAAATATGAATTTTTAATCGTTTTTCATATACTGTCGTACTTGAATTTTAATATACCCAGTTTTTGAAATCAAATTTATATAGACTCTAGGGCTGAGTTTAAGTAAAAAAATATCAATCAAATTTAAGTAGCTTAAAAAGTATGATATTCTTAACAAAGTAAATCGAGATAGTAAAGGTGTCATAGGCCTACTGTATGAAGGGAAGAATCCAAGACCTCGAGCTCAAACCTCTTTTAACAAGTGTATGAAATTTTTCATAAACCTGTTTATGAAATTTTAATAAATTGGTTTATGAAAGTTAATTTTTTAGAATTACAAATTTATGAATATCCCTTGAAAATTTTTAACAGTGTATAGCATATACCCTTTAAGACAAAAAACGACCACTTATCAGATATTTGTTGAGACGACATAAGTCAGAAAGAAAGCAAGTCAAAATTCATTCTTTTAGATATTAATTTTTCCCTCGAATCTCGACCGAAATCCCCACCATTTGTCAAGGATTTTGATACGGATGACCTCCCGAAAGAAAAGAAGAGGAAAAAAAGTGCCGGCCAAGCAGAGTTGGCCATAAAAGCCGATCAAAACAGTTATTATTATTACAGGGAGATATAAGGGCAAACAAAAAATTTTATCTTTAAAAAAAGAAAGAAATTTAGTAATTAAATAAAAATAAAAATAGTGGGGATTTTAATTAAGAAAATCATTATAATGCAAATAAATGTTCTGTTTAATTATAATAATTGTCAATTCAGAACAATTTATGCATAAATGAATTGAATTTTCTCGTAATAATTTTAGTAAATTTAATTTAAAAACAACATTAATTAAAAAATTACCCTCCATATTATAAATAGAATTTGTATCAATCATAATAAAATGATAATACTGCTGATGTTTTGTCGGCTATAAATAATCCCCCACCAAATCCCATTTTTGGCAATCTCTCCCCCTAACCTTTTCATTTTTCATCTCATTTACTAAATATAATTATTTTTGTTTCATTTTATAAATGATTGCGCGAAAATGTCAACTTATTACGATTTGCGTCCAATTGTATTATTTAAAATGAAATTATGAAAAATTGATAAAAGGGTTGACAACCCTATGAAAGTTAATTGAGTAAATCGGAAGTAAATTTGGGCCTCCCTCGTTGAGAAATGAAGAATAATGATTTTAGAACAATCATTGATAATTGAAGTCAAATATAAAATAAATTTCTAAGAATAGTCAATTTGGAACATTTTTAATACAGTATATTCCTATGCCAACAATTATATAGGTAATGGAATATGATATTGATTTTTTCAATGATTTTTCCAATGATTTTTCACGTCAAATTTTTAAAAATGTAGGTACAAAAATAATTATATAGTGAAAAATGAAAGCATGATAATTGCCAAAAATGTGACATAGTGGGGGATTATTAATATTTATAATAAAACATCAGCAATATCATTTTATTATGATTGATACAAATTCTATTTATAATACGAGGGGGTAATTTTTACTTTCATATATGTTAATATATATAGAGAGAAAGTATTGGTTTCATGTCAAAAATTTGATGTTGAGATTTTGATGGTTATACACGTTTTGAAGTCCCTTGAGTCCAAAAAAAGTAGTGTTCGTAAAATTGTCTGTCTATGTATGTGAACAAAATTATCTCAAAAACGAAAAGAGCTTGGAGGTTGAAATATTATATTTAAGTAAGGTAACCCCCCCCCCCTCTGAGACAACACGAAGCTTTGAAAAAATGGAAAAAAATACTTTATTAATGTACTTTTTCAGATTTTTTCGATTTTCCCAAAATTCGCAACAAAAATTAAAATTCATAAATCAATTAGTTATATCTTGAATTTTAATACATGTACCTGGTATATTGGTGGAAACTAAATATATGTCGACACAAAAAATCTGGTCTGACAAGCATAGAATAATTAAATTTTTTTTTTTTAGAATTTACCAAAATTATTTTGAGAAAATTAATTTCTATTTCAATTTATGCATATACAGCAATACCATAGTATGGCTAAGTTCTATCAATTATCCGGATTAAAGGATAAACTACAAAAAAGGATTAAACTACAAAAAAAAAGATAACTGTTAAAAAAAAATAATTACATAATGTAGTATTTTCAAATATATATATTATTTTATTTATATATTAAAAATAAGTAAAAATAATTCAATAAAAATTCTCTTTTAGAGTAGCGAAGAGAAAAATTATAGTACAGAAAAAAGACCACAAAAGCAGAAGGCTCACAAAAAATTTAATTATATAAAAAAATTATTATTAATTGTTATTAACTTCACTCTATCAGGAGTTGAAAAAAAGAAGAATTTTATCATCCATGTATTCACCATAACTTCTAATCTATTAAAAACAAATAATAAAAAGGAGTTTTTGTGAGAAGGAACTCATGAATGAAATAGTAGTCTATAACGGTTTCCCTTTGAGAAACAGTCCTAAAAAGATTATTTTTTTAATGTGTAGAAACCTACTATGGTATTTTTTTTATCTCGAGCAATTTATTAGGTCAAGTTTTTCTATCTTCTAAAAACAGCAACGAATGGATCTAGTCCAAATTAATCGATTGTTAAGCATTTCTTGATAATACCAAATCCCTCACCGATGTCTTTTGCATTCTGTACGTTGTTTAAAAAATAGCTTTTAATGTATCTGTTTTTTTTTTTTTTCGTTGGTTGACATTTAGTACTCGTTGGGATATTTAACAAGAGGATAAAAAATAGAGTCGAAATGCAATTGGCTATTAATAGAGAAAAGAGAGTGAGAGATTGAGAGAGAGACTAATGCAAAAATGCTAAAGAGACGATGAGTCACTTGATGGCGGAATAAAAATATCATCCAAGCAGAGACATGAAAGAATGCCAATGACAACGATTTAAGTTTACACTCTTCTACCTATCATTCCACTTTCTCCCTAGATCTCTTATAATTTGTTTATTTTGTTGTTGTATACAAATTTAATAAAGGTTGAGTATAAATGACAATAAAACTTTTTGTAAGAGTGGGAGCCGGCGGAACTGGCAAGAAGTATAAGCAACAGCCAGGAAAATCATTGTTGTTAAGCAACGCCAAGGGGTGCTGAAAATCGGGAAAGGTGCCCCCGAGACCGGCCTCCAGAAGTCATATATATAAGCATATATACTTATTTATTTTTTTTCTATATCATCTTCTATACTTATTTATAAAGAGAAAGTGTAAGTTTGTATCTATCTAGTGGCTAAACTCATTGTCAGAATTGAATATACTGTTAAATATTTATATTTTGTTACCCTAGTAACCATTTCTCCTATCTTTTCTATGGAGTAGTAGTCTTCAGAATATTTCAATGACAAAATGAGAATATACATTTTAAAGAGCATCTAAAAAAATAATTGATTTATGAATTTAAAAAAAAATCTTTAGAGCAAATTTTGAGAAAATCGAAAAAAAAAAACTGAAAAAGTACATCAGTAAAGTACTAGTACTCTTTGGCCGATTTTGTTTAAAAGCTTATTTTCACGGTCCAGGAGGGTACAAAACTTAAATATAAAATTTCAATTCCTTCATGCTTAAAATTGAACACACACACAGACACACAGACAGACCATGTCGCGAAAACCACTTTTTTGGATTCACGGGACCTCAAAACGTGTAGATCCATCAAAATCTCGACATCGAATTTTTGACATGAATCCAATACTTTCTCTCTATATATATTAACATATATAGAGGTAAGAGAAAGTAAAAAAAATGTGATTGTTTTTAGTCAATTATTTATGAAATTATAGTCTAAAGTTTAATTACTGTAATTGTATACAAGTAGAGTTAAAGAATATATACACCCAAATGATTCTGTTAGCAATCACAATTATAAGCAATTAATAGGATTATATTAATCGTTGAGATATAATATTAATTTATTAAAAAATTCCTTTGTGATGTATAATTAACAATATGTTACTTTTACTCTTCCGGTCGGCAAATCAAAGATCGTCAATTGTTTTATTAAATTGATGATGTAAAACTCGTTAGTTAAGAGAACGAGGCTCTTAAGAGCGCATCCAGTATGATATCTTGATGGGCTTGGGTAGAAAATTAATTTGTAATGAATTATATGCCACCTGCGCATACGGGTGTATGAAATCTTTATATCTAAAAAAGCCCTCACACCCCCTAAGGGCTTAAAGTCCACCCCCCGAGTGAGAGAATAATTAAAAATTATCATATCTGACTGGAGGGAAGCTCGATAAGCTGTCGTCAAGTGTGGAAAGAGGAAAAAAGCCTGCCCCTGTGCACCTGCCCTCTCTTTCCCCCACCCACTATCGCTTAACGCTTATTAATTTGTCATTTGCAGGAACAAAAGAATTTAAATATTGTATATGCCCGCCGGGAGAAATATGTTCATGGCAATAACTTAACGAAAGAGAGGGAGGAGTAAAAAAAAAAAAAATAAGCAAACCATGTTGAAGAGAAAGAAAAGGCAAAATAGGAAGGGAGAGTCTCTTGATTCAAAGATCGGTGTTTTTTAAAAACAATATATATAACAAAAGCTGTTTAAAATTTAATTTAGAAAAATTTACATATAGCTAAATTTTCTGTATTGTTATTAATAATAAAAGACAAAATAAAATAATTAGACTTGACGAGACTTTTTTGAGCTCGGTGGACTTCAAAATGTTCATTTCTATTAAAATTTCGATATCGAATTTTTGATATAAATGCAATACTTTCTCTCTCTCTCTCTCTCTCTCAATATATATAGGTAAGAGAAAGTAAAATGGACAAAAACTCAATTTTGGGAATTGTTATATTATATGCCTTCTATACCGAGGTAAATCAAAATTCCAATGGTTATACTAGGTAGCCTACTATTTTTTTTTTTTTTTTTCTCAAATTTAATAGCCAAAAACAATTAAATCAAAAGAATAGAATAGAATTTCGTCTTTGATTCCACAATTAGCGGTTTTTGCTATCGCCCTATATACGTCTCATTCATAGTGGGTTTATTCCCCCGGGATAAATGGGAAGTAGGAAATAGCAACCAGGAACTACTCTCTACGAGATTTGTAAATATTTATAAGTATTTTTTAATAAATTCTCTTTTTTTTTTTGTTGATATTGAAATTTTTGTCCATAGGAAATAGCGATTGTTTTGATAGCAGGAAATTCCCCCCCCCCCCCACTCTATCAATAAATGTGTATCCGACATTCGTTCCGTTTTGTGGAGTTTTAGCGGTATTTTTTTAATGCAATAAACATGTTTCCGTTGCAAAAGTCAACTTAGTTCCATAATTAAATCATTGAAAATAATTATCAAATTTAGATTTTTGGACACCTGACTTTTCGAGACTCACTTCACCTTTTAAGAACAAAATGTTGAATAAAAGTCTCATTTCATTTGAGAATTGACTAATTTAGGAAAAAATTCAACCACAAATTATTTTTATCTACTCATTGAGGTATCACATCTATTTAAGAGCAGATAAAAGCGGAGATAAAGGGAGTAATTACCCCACTCGAGATTTGAGAAAAATATATTTCTTGAAAATTAAGTTTTATTTTTAATATAAAATTTTAAAAATTAATACTTAAAAATTTAATTTGTATATATATTTTTACTTTCTCTTACTGTATATGTAATATTGCGATCATGTCAAAAATTCATGTCGAGGATGTTGATGGAAATACTCGTTTTGAGGATCCCAGATTCCAAAAAAGTGGGTTTCTCAAAATAGTCTGTAGGGATATGTGTTTAAATTTAAAAAATCTGGTAAACAAATACAGAATGAAACTTTTTTACCGAAAGTAAGATGAAGTTGTGTGCTGTGCGTCCAGTCACACCATATTACCACTCCCCCCTCCAAAAATCTTCTCTGAATCTTTGGTTAGGCATGATTCACTTCATTCACGTCCTAAAAAAAATTGCATCAGTCAAGAGTTAATTAAAAGAATTTCAAGTTAGACAGCTACAATCATATTTACCTTTTTTTTTTTTTTCTTCAAAAAATTGAAGATTTTCTCCCTTTAAATTTTTCACTCCTCCAGGCTATTCCTGGTGAAACTGCAATCCTCGAGTAACTCATAGAGCCATCTCAAACCCACCTTCAAAGATGCAAAAACATATCAGACTCCCGAAAGCGTCACAAAAGACGTCTTTTCTCAAAACACATGGGTCTCAATCTTTCAATCAGATCTGACCGCATCTCCTAATGAATCGATCATGGAATAAATCAACGAGAATATTTTTATTTTAGCTCTCTTTTGGATCCTAAATTAACACAGCAAATCAAGGGATCCTAACAAAAAGAACTAGCTAAGTTTAGCGAGAAGGCACCTAAGTAGCTAAAAACAACGAATCTCCAACAGAGGCCTAAAATGAAAGATATTCCAGTTGATTCATCCACTATTAGATTCACGAGGAGTAGCTGCAGGTTCAAAAATAAAAATCCCTCTCGTTGTCATGGTGCACCCTCCTCCCTCTATATTTCAAGGGCGGTCCCAGAGGGGGGGTCAAGGGGGTCGTGACCCCCCCCAAAATCTTTTTTTTTTTTAACACACACTTTTTTCCCACTCACTCTCCCATTCACACAATCTTTTCGGCAACTTAGGCCATTTAAGACTTAAACGATACTCATATTTGATTAATATATATTTATTGGGGTCCAGGCCCATTTATTTATACTATAAAAAAAAAAAAAAACAGTGACCCCCCCAAATGTAAGGCTAGGACCGCCCTTGCTATATTTAAATAATTAAACTACAGTTAAGGTGTGAAAATTAATTTTCTAATTAAATATCGAAAAGTTAATACATTTAAGATTGTATTCGTTTAGAAATCACACCTTAAATCCTGGGTACCAAGTTGATGATGTATCCCACGCAGGAGAGGCTCCTCTCTCTCTCTCTCTTGATCGATGATTGTAGGGAGGAATTTTAATCTAATTTTTATGAAAATTTAGAAAAAATTATATTAAATTAAAAAAAAAAAAAAAAAAAAAAACAGAATTAATTAAGAAAAAAGATCAAGATTGAAATTTTAAATTCGAATTCAATAGATTAAATTTAGTAAAATTATCTTATTTTGAATTTATTTATTAAATCGAATATTTATGAAAATTTTTTATTAAAAAAATATTTAACTATTGATTTATTAATTGATTTTAAAAAAAGACCTAATTCTATTTTGGGTCAGCTGAAAAAAATACATCTTAAAAAAACTAATCTAACCCCTTTGATATTCTTGCACCTTGGAAAATATTACCATTTCGGATTCTTGGAGTTCTCCTCTTTCTCTGGGGTTGAAGGTCGTTCGACGCTCCTTGCCTCCTTCAGCTTCTCAGCTGGAATCACAAAATGCACTGAAGAGACCCAAAACCTGCAAAAGAAAACATCTTTCAGAATCTATTCTCGCTTTTTTTATCAAACGATAAAAAAAGAATATAATTTGTATTTTATAGGAACCGACCGAGTATTCGGTTTCGGTTACGGTTTCGGCATCGTCAGTTTCGGTTTCTGCCAAAAAGTAGCCGAAACCTGAGACTGAAAAGATGGGATTAGACTCGTAAGCAAAAAAAAAAGGTCAAATGATTTGCAAAAGCGGAAAAGGTGCGGAAAAAAATTTAAAAAAAGGTAAAATGATTTTCACGGGAGGGGAAAAAATTTCAAAAAAAAAAGGTAAAATAATAATAATTTTTTATAGGAAATACAAATTTTGGTTTCGGTTACGGTTTCGGCCGAAACTAAGATTGAGGCCGAATATTCGGTTTCGGTTTCGGCTGAAAATCTTGTTTCGGTCGGACCCTAGTATTTTATCAAAAAGTATGAAATTAAAGAAATATTTTTGGTATTTGTTAAATTTTAACTCAAACGGAATGCACTTATTTTTTAGTAAAATAATTAAAAAACTTTAATCCAAAAGTATAAACATTAACTAGAAGAAAAATGGAATTATTGTTAAAAGCAAATTTTAAACTCTGAAATTTTCCTCATATATTAAAACTTTCTCTTGATACGATGAGGTAATCATTTTTTTTGGTCATTGTATATTTATAATAATAATAAATGATCATTGATGATTCAATTCGTGTTGATAATGTTGCTTTATGAACATTTCATTTAATCACATATTGCATACAAAAGTGACTGATTTTAATCTTTAGTGACAAATTATTCAAAAAGAGAGAATGAGAGAGAAAAAAATGAATGATAAATATCATTTTCATGCTGAATAAACCATGAAATTTTATAATGTTAAATTTTTTTCAAACGTTAAAAGATCAACGAATTAAAAATTATCATTTTGTAAGAAGGAAATGGAACTTACTTTTTACGGGAATTTATAAATGAGCAGCCTAAAGGCTAAAACTATTTGAGAAAGTTTTTATTCTTTCACGCTTTTTTTTTAGTAAATTTAAAATAATAAATAAAGGGAAAAAACGCCATTATTTTTATACAAATAGTATTTACGGTCTTTATACAATACAAAATATTTTATGATCTATTTAAAAGGTGGGCCTCTCCATTAATAATTTAATAAAGAATTGTCAGCTCTTCATCTGAATGTCTTTTTCATCTTTTGTCCTTAACCATTTGAAAATTATAAATAGTTTCTCTACGTCGTGACACAAGACAACATTTTCAAAAGTGACGATGTTATTATTGTCCGAGAATATTTATCACGTCATTTGATTATAATAAAAATTGATATTTGGTCATTTATTAAAATATTATAAATTGAATGCATGTCATATGTCAACCAACAATGACATATGAAATATTCGTTTGCATATGTATTCTTTTATATTTAATAGATACGATAGTAGAAAAAAATTTTTTGTTTAAGGTTTAAATACATAATTAATAAAATTTATTAATTGTTTAACGGAAAAGAGTGGGCAGGAACCTAGGGTTAAGGGTCTGCTCTGCGCCCAGGGGATTTATCCTCTCCTGCACTCTATGGCCCTTGAGGTACTCTTAGTCATTATATTAGATGTTTCAAGATCATAGCACCTTCCTGAGACTGGCTGACCATATAAAAAGGATATTCAAGGATTCAATAATTTTTTTGATAGAAATATAATTAGGCCTATTATTTTTGTAAATGCAATTGATTTGCTATTTTTTAATACCCCTTAAAAAATCTTCAACGAAAAATTTACCGTTTAAATTAATCAATTTTAATTTATAAATTCTGAAAATATTATGAATGTAAAAAAATATTTTATTTTTTAATTCGGCGTTCCCTAAAATTGCCGCCCCGAGCAGTCGTCCGGCTTGCTCCTTTTGCCCTGAGTGGTCCCAAATCAAGGATATGCTCGAAATTAAATTAAATTTGAAAATTCATTTTTTTGTTTAAGTTGAAGGCGGCGAGTGTTGGTAAAAGATTGACGTAAAGTACAGAGGAGATGCTTCATAATAAAAAATAATTAAGCTTATTATAATAAAGCCTTATTTGAAATAGAAGCTATGCAAATATAGAATATATCATCATTAATTTCTACCTCAATTCAGCTTATAACTGTTTAATTCGCACCCTGACCTGAAAAAATTGATTATCACTTAAATTCCATATCGAGACGAGGGGAAGAAACAAGACACGTGTCCCCGGGACAAAAACCTTTTGGCAGCTTTAAAATATTAAAAACAGCTGAAAAGGATTTATTTATTAAGGGAGAATGAAGGAGAAGGATAGGGAGCAAAATTGCAATTATTCTATCGTTATTCAAGAACATGACGGGGAAAAATGTTTTTGGAATAAAGAAAATTAAGGATCGATAAAGATTTTATTTATTAATTCATTGGATTAGACAGAGTTAAAAATCCTCAAATGACTCTTAAAAAAAGTTTTGAAAATAAGTTTGTATACTAAAATAATAACTTAATTAAAATTAAATTTTGGCCAAAAAAACTTATTTTATTAATAAAAAATCTGGCGTGACTGGCCACACAGCACACAACTTTCTCTTACCTTCGGTAATCTAAAGTTGTGTTCCTTGTCACACCAGAATTTTTGTGTCGATATGTATTTAGTTTCCGACAGTACAGTACATTCGATTTTCAAGATGTAAAATGTATAGGTATGGGAAAATATTTATATAGAGAGAGAAAGTATTGGATTCATGTCAAAGATTCCATGTCGAGATTTTGACGGATCTTCACGTTTTGAGGTCCCCTGAATCCAAAAAAGTGGTCTTTGCGACATGGTTGTTGTGTGTGTGTATGTGTGTCTGTCTGTGTGTGTGTGTTCAATTTTAAGCATGAAGGAATTGAGCTATGCGGCTGAAATTTTATATTTAAGTTAAACACCCCCCGGGACCGAGAAAATAAGCTTTTGAACAAAATCGGCCAAAAAGTACTAGTACTTTACTGATGTACTTTTTCAGTTTATTTCGATTTTCTCAAAATTCGCTCTAACGATTTTGATTAAAATTCAGAAATCAATTATTTTTTAGATGCTCTTTCAAATGTATATTCTCGTTTTGCCATCAAAATTGTTTGAAGACCACTTTACTCTTGTTCTTCATAGGAAAGATAGGAGAAATGGTTGCCATGGTAACCGAATTTAAATCTTTTTCTTTTTATTAGATTAAAAATCAATTATTATTTAAATTTCCATTTTTTTTTTTTTTTTTTTAAAGTGAAACTTTTATTTTATCCTCCCAAATTTTTTGGCTCTTCTATCAGCATGTCGCGTTACAGGCCGTGACGTCAAATGCCGTGATGCTACAAGTCGTGACGTCACAATCCGTGACGACAAAAATAAGAAAGTTGAAATTTATTATATATAACGAATTATAAAAAAATAATTGTGAGATTTAATAATTCAATTTTTAAATTGATAAAATATAATTTTTAAAATAATTTAAAATGATTCAAATCTTCGGACTATAACCGTTGTAGAGAATATATCTATTGTGTATTGGGTATTTAAGCCATCTGGTATCCAAATGGCTTAAATAAAATCATCGGACTGCCTGGGTCCGAACCCGCGACGTTTGGTATAGGAGTATAGGAGGTAGGCGCGCTACCTACTACGCCAAACTCGGGGGCAAATTCCCATTTATTTTTGTTTTATTTCTGTCTTTAATTTAATTGTTTCGGAGAAAACATATCTCTCTCTCACACAAAATTATCTTCTCTCTTTCTACGCGTTTTAAACTTTCCACCTAATCCTCGGATTGGGCCAATGTTAATTTCCTATAGGGATTTGTAAGTTAATTTCGATTCAAAAGGGGGAACTTTTTACGCATTTAAAATTTTTTTTTCCAATTCTTATGAAATTTTGTATTTATTTACGAATCTATATTGTGTATAAAATGTCCAAATATGAGATTAAAATTTTGAAAAATAACCATAGTTTATTTCAAGCAATCAACATTTAAAATGCAAGTTTGAAACTAAGGTGCTATAAGAAACTAAATATATCTCGACACAAAAAATCTGGTGTGACTGGCGCACAGCACACAACTTTCTCTTACCCTTCGGTAAGAGAAAGTTGTGCACCGTGCTGGCCACACCAGATTTTTTCATAATGATTTGTAGACAAGTTAAAAATTAAAAAAAATTTCCCAAAAGAAAAAAAAAAACGGATGTTTTTAATGAGTTGAGACTATCATTTAAGCAATTATTTATCGATAAGACATCTGCAGAGGCCTCTGTCAATCACGTTTATAAACACAGTGCATGGTTCTAAACATTTTGACACTGACTGTCTACAAATAGAGGGGCTGTTTCGTGTTTTTGGGGCTTTTTTATGGTCCCAAGACTTAATTATAGGCAAGCCAAACATTTAAGCTCTATACATGTCAAAATAGACTTTATATGAGAAATATATTTATTAATTATTATAATTGGTGCGAAATTTCTAGTGTGATTTAATATGACGTTTAAAGACTAAGGAAACGCATCTCCACCCTCGAGCTGAATATAAAAAGATGTCAAAATGGAATATGAATTAATACTAGGGTCGGACCGAAACAAAATTTTCAGCCGAAACCGAAACCGAATATTCGGCCTCAATCTTAGTTTCGGCCGAAACCGAATATTCGGTCGTTTCCTGATTATTACTGGTACTTATAAAAAACATGAGTGGACCCCAATATACTGTATATTGTAATTTGAGAATCGTTAAAGTCTATATGGAATAAGATTTAAAAAATACTGGTACCGAGTGATGTCTTTTTAAAAGTATATATTTAAGTCTTTATAAATTGAGTGTTTTCTTACTTTATCTTATCTATATATATGTTAATATGTAACCTATAAATAAAGTATTGGCCAATGTCAAAAATTCGATATGCAGAAGGAAATATTCTTCCCCCAAAACGGGGGGCCCCCTTGCAAAATTTCGAGAAATCGCAAACAGCTCAGTTAATTAAATATATAATTTCTGATTTAATTAGTGGGTCAGATTCAGAATTAAATTTGATTTTTGGACGCTACTGGGCTACTCAATGACTCAGTTATTTCGTTAGTGACGTGGCATTTTCTCGCTCAATTGCAGGTTATTTGGAAAGGTGGATGGTCTATCAGAAAGAGCACACTCTCCTCTAACGTTTGCGCCCACAATCATGGAGCTAGGTCATTTGGTTGCGGAGATATTGAAGAAACAAATTTTTGTATCGCTAAACGTAAAAATTTTGGGGGGAAGAGATGTGGGGGGGTCAAATAGTGGCTGTTCTCATGGCGTGGACGGAGTGGGTTCCTCTTCGGTTTCGTTGCGGAGATATTCAAGAAAGAGTTTTATAAATTTATCTGCTTCGCAATTAAAAAAATTTTCATCAAAAAGTGAACTCGACGGATTTGGACTCTATGACCAACCGTGAGTCCAATGGTGATAATTATTTCGAAACATGCGGTCCCCCCTAAAACCCCCCGTCAAAATTCGAGAAATCGCAATCAGCTCTGTTAATTAAATATCTAATTTCAGATTTAATTAGTGGGTCAGATTCAGAATTAAATTTGATTTTTGGACGCTTATGGGCTACACAATAGCTCTGTTATTTCAATCGTGACGTGGCATTTTCTCCCTCAATTGCAGGTTTTTTGGAAAGCTGGATGGGCTATCAGAAAGAGCAGAATCTCCTCTAAAGTTTGCGCCCATAATCATCGCGCTAGGTCATTTGGTTGCGGAGATATTCAAGAAAGAGTTTTATAAAATTTATCTGCTTCGCAATTAAAAAAAAATTTTCATCAAAAACGTGAACTCGACGGATTTGGACTCTATGACCAACCGTGAGTCCAATGGTGATAATTATTTCGAAACATGCGGTCCCCCCTAAAACCCCCGTCAAAATTCGAGAAATCGCAATCAGCTCTGTTAATTAAATATCTAATTTCAGATTTAATTAGTGGGTCAGATTCAGAATTAAATTTGATTTTTGGACGCTTATGGGCTACACAATAGCTCTGTTATTTCAATCGTGACGTGGCATTTTCTCCCTCAATTGCAGGTTTTTTGGAAAGCTGGATGGGCTATCAGAAAGAGCAGAATCTCCTCTAAAGTTTGCGCCCATAATCATCGCGCTAGGTCATTTGGTTGCGGAGATATTCAAGAAAGAGTTTTATAAAATTTATCTGCTTCGCAATTAAAAAAAAAAATTTTCATCAAAAACGTGAACTCGACGGATTTGGACTCTATGACCAACCGTGAGTCCAATGGTGATAATTATTTCGAAACATGCGGTCCCCCCTAAAACCCCCCGTCAAAATTCGAGAAATCGCAATCAGCTCTGTTAATTAAATATCTAATTTCAGATTTAATTAGTGGGTCAGATTCAGAATTAAATTTGATTTTTGGACGCTTATGGGCTACACAATAGCTCTGTTATTTCAATCGTGACGTGGCATTTTCTCCCTCAATTGCAGGTTTTTTGGAAAGCTGGATGGGCTATCAGAAAGAGCAGAATCTCCTCTAAAGTTTGCGCCCATAATCATCGCGCTAGGTCATTTGGTTGCGGAGATATTCAAGAAAGAGTTTTATAAAATTTATCTGCTTCGCAATTAAAAAAAAAAATTTTCATCAAAAACGTGAACTCGACGGATTTGGACTCTATGACCAACCGTGAGTCCAATGGTGATAATTATTTCGAAACATGCGGTCCCCCCTAAAACCCCCCGTCAAAATTCGAGAAATCGCAATCAGCTCTGTTAATTAAATATCTAATTTCAGATTTAATTAGTGGGTCAGATTCAGAATTAAATTTGATTTTTGGACGCTTATGGGCTACACAATAGCTCTGTTATTTCAATCGTGACGTGGCATTTTCTCCCTCAATTGCAGGTTTTTGGAAAGCTGGATGGGCTATCAGAAAGAGCAGAATCTCCTCTAAAGTTTGCGCCCATAATCATCGCGCTAGGTCATTTGGTTGCGGAGATATTCAAGAAAGAGTTTTATAAAATTTATCTGCTTCGCAATTAAAAAAAAAATTTTCATCAAAAACGTGAACTCGACGGATTTGGACTCTATGACCAACCGTGAGTCCAATGGTGATAATTATTTCGAAACATGCGGTCCCCCTAAAACCCCCCGTCAAAATTCGAGAAATCGCAATCAGCTCTGTTAATTAAATATCTAATTTCAGATTTAATTAGTGGGTCAGATTCAGAATTAAATTTGATTTTTGGACGCTTATGGGCTACACAATAGCTCTGTTATTTCAATCGTGACGTGGCATTTTCTCCCTCAATTGCAGGTTTTTTGGAAAGCTGGATGGGCTATCAGAAAGAGCAGAATCTCCTCTAAAGTTTGCGCCCATAATCATCGCGCTAGGTCATTTGGTTGCGGAGATATTCAAGAAAGAGTTTTATAAAATTTATCTGCTTCGCAATTAAAAAAAAAATTTTCATCAAAAACGTGAACTCGACGGATTTGGACTCTATGACCAACCGTGAGTCCAATGGTGATAATTATTTCGAAACATGCGGTCCCCCCTAAAACCCCCCGTCAAAATTCGAGAAATCGCAATCAGCTCTGTTAATTAAATATCTAATTTCAGATTTAATTAGTGGGTCAGATTCAGAATTAAATTTGATTTTTGGACGCTTATGGGCTACACAATAGCTCTGTTATTTCAATCGTGACGTGGCATTTTCTCCCTCAATTGCAGGTTTTTGGAAAGCTGGATGGGCTATCAGAAAGAGCAGAATCTCCTCTAAAGTTTGCGCCCATAATCATCGCGCTAGGTCATTTGGTTGCGGAGATATTCAAGAAAGAGTTTTATAAAATTTATCTGCTTCGCAATTAAAAAAAAAAATTTTCATCAAAAACGTGAACTCGACGGATTTGGACTCTATGACCAACCGTGAGTCCAATGGTGATAATTATTTCGAAACATGCGGTCCCCCCTAAAACCCCCCGTCAAAATTCGAGAAATCGCAATCAGCTCTGTTAATTAAATATCTAATTTCAGATTTAATTAGTGGGTCAGATTCAGAATTAAATTTGATTTTTGGACGCTTATGGGCTACACAATAGCTCTGTTATTTCAATCGTGACGTGGCATTTTCTCCCTCAATTGCAGGTTTTTTGGAAAGCTGGATGGGCTATCAGAAAGAGCAGAATCTCCTCTAAAGTTTGCGCCCATAATCATCGCGCTAGGTCATTTGGTTGCGGAGATATTCAAGAAAGAGTTTTATAAAATTTATCTGCTTCGCAATTAAAAAAAAAAATTTTCATCAAAAACGTGAACTCGACGGATTTGGACTCTATGACCAACCGTGAGTCCAATGGTGATAATTATTTCGAAACATGCGGTCCCCCCTAAAACCCCCCGTCAAAATTCGAGAAATCGCAATCAGCTCTGTTAATTAAATATCTAATTTCAGATTTAATTAGTGGGTCAGATTCAGAATTAAATTTGATTTTTGGACGCTTATGGGCTACACAATAGCTCTGTTATTTCAATCGTGACGTGGCATTTTCTCCCTCAATTGCAGGTTTTTTGGAAAGCTGGATGGGCTATCAGAAAGAGCAGAATCTCCTCTAAAGTTTGCGCCCATAATCATCGCGCTAGGTCATTTGGTTGCGGAGATATTCAAGAAAGAGTTTTATAAAATTTATCTGCTTCGCAATTAAAAAAAAAAATTTTCATCAAAAACGTGAACTCGACGGATTTGGACTCTATGACCAACCGTGAGTCCAATGGTGATAATTATTTCGAAACATGCGGTCCCCCCTAAAACCCCCCGTCAAAATTCGAGAAATCGCAATCAGCTCTGTTAATTAAATATCTAATTTCAGATTTAATTAGTGGGTCAGATTCAGAATTAAATTTGATTTTTGGACGCTTATGGGCTACACAATAGCTCTGTTATTTCAATCGTGACGTGGCATTTTCTCCCTCAATTGCAGGTTTTTTGGAAAGCTGGATGGGCTATCAGAAAGAGCAGAATCTCCTCTAAAGTTTGCGCCCATAATCATCGCGCTAGGTCATTTGGTTGCGGAGATATTCAAGAAAGAGTTTTATAAAATTTATCTGCTTCGCAATTAAAAAAAAAAATTTTCATCAAAAACGTGAACTCGACGGATTTGGACTCTATGACCAACCGTGAGTCCAATAAAGAAGACGATAATTATTTCACAGAAACATGCGGTCCCCCCTAAACGCCCCCGTCAAGGTTCGAGAAATCGCAATCAGCTCTCGTTAATTAAATATCTAATTTCAGAGCCTAATTAGTGGGTCAGATTCAGAATTAAATTTGATTTTTGGACGCTTGTGGGCTACGTAATAGCTCTGTTATTTCAATCGTGACGTGGCATTTTCTCCCTCAATTGCAGGTTTTTGGAAAGCTGGATGGGCTATCAGAAGAGCAGAATCTCCTCTAAAGTTTGCGCCCATAATCATCGCGCTAGGTCATTTCGGTTGCGGAGATATTCCAAGAAAGAGTTTTATAGAATTGATCTGCTTCGCAAATTAAAAAAAAAATTTTTCATCAAAAACGTGAACTCGACGGATTTGGACTCATATTAACCATTAAGTCAATAGTGATAAGTATTTCAAACATGCGGTTTCTCCTAAAACCCCCGTCAAAATTC